>NIPQ01099742.1:0-19965 GCA_002806875.1 Lepidotrigona ventralis hoosana
CCTTCCCCGCACAAAGCTCTCCGCGCTTTAAACGTGTTCCAGCAATCTAGACTCTCCCCCCCTCTCTTTCTTTGTTCTCTCCTCCGCGACACTATTTTCCTTCCCTTCGATTCTTTTCTCTGTCAGCCCTTTTTTTTTCCTCCCTCTCTCGTTTCGTCTCGTCTCGTCTGGTCTGGTCTGGTCTGGTCTGGTCTCGTCGCGTTTCCTGCCTAGCGCTCCGACTGTTTCAGAAATCATCGGCGGACTTTGCGGGAACTTTTCAATGGAGGAGCGTAACGAGCGCAGCGCAAAAGAGAGAAAGGGAAAGAGGAAAGAGAGAGGGAGAATTTCATCGGATTTCACCGCGGTCTTCCTATTTTTTTCCTCTCATTGCGTTCTTATTTCCCTGGAACGCCTAATGCCGCGGCGCTCTCCCCTCTTTCTTTCCACGCTCTGTCGCGAGCAAGTATTTCACCGACTCCGAGCGCGCCTGGCTATTTCATTATGAGGAACGATCGCTGTTCCTGTAATGAAATAGCCACTGTGACGCAGAGTGTGTGTGTGTGTGTGTGTGTGTGTGTGTGTCTGTGTGTGTCTGTGTGTGTGCGCGCGCGTCGACGTGCTTATCTACGCGCTGCAATAAGCAAATTGTAATTTGCAGTTAAGTTGATTCATCACCGTTGTTGTTTCGACGAAGGAAAGATTGCCCATTTTATGCAGCACTGACGTACGTAATTGAAAAATTTGCGATTTTTCCTTTTTTTTTTCTTTTTTAAGATGTTAGTGGCTTGCTGGTAGATTTTTGCACACTTTTGCGCGAAATTTGATAAAATGATATTTTATTCAACTGCGTAACATAAGTTCATTTCAATTCAATGTAATTTATGAGAGAAATCTAAAGAGTAGAAATACATTGCGAAATATAATATATATATATGATTGGACGATATTTTTATGTAAAATGAAATTACACGGTAAAGCTCAAAATTCAAAGATCGTTTATAATTCGTCTATCTCTGACAACAATCAAACTCACATCAAACATCCGAAGAACGAGTCACGAAGGAAGGATTGCGCGCAAACCAACTTTTTCGAAAAAAAAGAAAAAAGGAAAAAAAAAGAGAGAAAGAAAATTAAAAAAAAAGTCCTACAGCCAGCGACAGTGTAATTTCCACGAGTCCGCTTTTCTTGGTAGATTTACCCGACGACAAAGCGTCTGGCCACAATTTTGGCAGACGACAAAGTCACCAAGGACGGAGTTTCCCCGCGTAGGTCTGGCCACTCGAAGGTGATTTCGATTTGCGGAAATCCCGCCGGCAAAGCCGTACAAGAAGCAACTTAATTCCCGGCCTCGCGAATTTCGTGCCAAGTCTATCGTTCCACGATTATCCTCGCCGGAGAAAGGTTATTTCGGTTATTTCGAAGACGAAGTTCCACCCCCTTTTCTCCCCTCTCTCCTCTCTCTCTCTCTCTCGGCTTTCTCCCCGCTCCTTTCGCCTTCCAAGCCACCGGCAGAAAGGTTGCAAAGTCTGAAGGTGGATGTACCGTGTTATTTCGCAGGTTCACGAGAAAGAGAGAGAGAGAGAGACGTCTACGTTTCTCGTTCTATTCTGCCGCGAGTGTCCTCTCTGTCACTCGCACTTTGCAGTGGCTGTAGGCGCAGCTGTAGACGTTCTCAGGACGCGGAAGACGCGGAAGAGAAGCGACACGAGGGGACAACGAAATTGAAATGGCGAAAGCGGATCACAGAATAGGTTGGCTTAACAGGGGTTGGTGCTGAAGCAGGTCGCCGGACGAGGGGGCTAATCCGTACAGCTACAGCACTGTGCAACGGATCGTGTCCTATACACGCGCTACGTCTCTCCTCCCCTCCCAGCTCAATAGATTAATTTTATGTTTTAAACGATCCGCGATTTATTGTTGACTCGACGCGCGAATAATAACTCGAATAATATCTCGTCGTTTACGCTACTGGGATCCACGATTACGCTGGTTTGCAAAATCTCGCCTCTATCTTTCTGTCAAGGTTCAACGTGCAATTCTGAGTGCGGTATTTCCCGAATAGTTTGTTCCTGTCGTCGTCAGCCTTTGCGAAAGAACTCAAACTTTCCACTTCGTAGAAGATAGTCGTATATTTCATAAATATTCGAGAATGGAAGCAAGGCAAATTTCTAATTTCAAAACCAAAAGTCCAGAAGAAAGTGACTGTATCAGAAACCATAGAGAAATAGTTGAAACTCGAAGCAGGTAACTTTCAAATTTACGTCAACAGTCGAATGTCGTCGGAATAATGTCAAATAATTCTTCGAGCAATCTCGGGATATAAACGAGCGGTGCGTGTCGAGCGATTTCATCTCTTTGGCCACGCGTGAACACGAAACATACAGGCTGGTTTCATCTCTGTCGGCGTCCTCGAAATCAGATTAAAGGCTGGGCCATCGAACGCCCACGGCTCGAGCCATCGCGTTCCTCAGCTTGTAAGAACGCGTCTCGTCTGAGCGAAACACTCGTACACGAGACATCTTGATAGCATCGCCAATTACTCTCGCGGCTGGGAAACCACGAGTTCGGTACTCCAGCCTGTCAATTATCTACCTGGACGAGATGCGAGCGCATGAGAAACGATCGTTCGGAGGGAAGATTTCGTTGCACACCATTGATAAACCAACCAACTGGTCTCGAACAAAAAGGAAATGTGTACGATCGAGTATGATTTACGGCGAGCACGAGCGCTCGTGTAACAATGTAATTCGTCTACCCCGCTTTTGCGCAAAGTCACCACAAAATCTATGTTCTAATCCTTTTATTTATTCCATAGCTTTCGAACAAGTTTGAATTTATTCTAGTATTTCGTTTCTAAAACTCGAGCAACGAAACAAGATAGTTACTAAGGAAGAACAACTAAATTGCAACAAATAATTGTAACTAATTTGGAAATTCGTCGTGAAACAACAGACACGTCCGACGTCTCTAAAAACCCTTTAAAATTACTATTATTTTGATCGAAAAATCTACGTGCGATTGAAACTCTCATCGTACAAACGTATCCGGTAATCTCTTCCAAAATTCCACCGAAATTAAACGAAAAAACATCCCGCGAAATCGCGCCGCGCTTGTATTTTTTAAACAAATACGTTCCATCCTTTTGGGGCTAAACTCGGCCTGTTTCCGATGCGAACCTCCATCTCTCTTTTTTTTTCTCTTGTAATTATGCGAATGCTACACTGGAATCCACACACACACACACATATACACACACACACGCGATACCTTTCGAACGGATATATGAATCCTTCGTACTTTGCTTCGTACCTCGCTTCAACCCTCATGCATGTGTACATAAACTCTGGGCGCGGGGCTACGGCTCAACCCGTGTATATTTTAGCGTCTGTGAATAATCAGCAATCAGCAGTAGCTGCGGCAATGGCGGCGGTAACAAATTGCACGTGTACACATACAAACTAGGCATGCAAATTCGAGAAGCGAGCGGAGACTTTGGCCCGAGTGCCAGCCTACCAGAGGATGTGTCCCTTTCGGGCTAACGAGTCATGAAACCGCCGCAGAGAATCGACGTGTATCGCTGTTCCGGATGGGGTGGAGGCGGGGCACGGGGGAGAGGGGAAGGCTGGTAGAGAAACTCGACGGTGAACAAGCCCACTGTCGTTTCTAAAGACGATTTTTCTCGGTTTTTGTCAGTGTTTGGACTCCCTTGCGTATACGAGGAATTTCGAGCCGGTTGCTTCTTCCATTTTGCTAGGATTTTTTTTTTTTTTATTTAGGTTACGGAANTTCGTTATTTGTCCATTTGAATGATCGAAGTCGTTAGCTTCTGCCAGCTTTTAACGCATAAATTAATTGAAAAGCAATCGTTCCATTTTCGATTGAACGAGCATGTACTTTGAAAAGGCTTTACTTGCGATCAAAAAAAACTCGCATCTGGAACTCTGCCTGGAGAGTGTACATCGAATGACACGGAGGTTACTTCGATCGAGCTTTCCTCGGATTTATTTGAAAGAAACTGCGTGGAAGTGGAATTGACGATTGATGCGCGCTCGCGTAAACACTGCTCAAGCCGACCTAACCTAAACCTATAAACGCCGGAATATTTACCGAGAATCTCATTTGCAGGAACCTGATATGTACGGCACAATAGATCGTGGCTTGGTGAGCTGTTTTCCAACCACCGCGCCACGATGGCAAGAACCGTCGATGCCACCCTTCCGTGAAACCGGAAGGAGGAGCCGCTGGTGGAAGAAGGATCCTCCCGGAGCGTTGGTTGCCAAGAAAATCCTGTTATTAATAGTCGTAAGCAGCGATAATTGCCACGGGGGTATCTCGTTTATGTTATACGAGGTTATGCAATGCTCGTTGCCGGTAGACTACGTTTCGCGTTAATTATCGGTAACGATCGTAATTTCTCACTGAAAACGCGGAACGAAACCCCCTTGTCGGTCGTTGCCGCGTGTCGTTTTACTCCGTTTACTCCGATTTCTACGAGAACTCTCGCTACGTAATGTAGCACCAACCCTTGCTCTCTTCGTCTTCTTGTTTCCCACTTTTTTTTTCTTTTTTGTACTGACAATTTTTTCCTTTCTTTTCTTTTCGTTTTTTTTTTTTTTTTTTTTGTTTTTGTTGTGGTTTTGGTAAATNTACTTCAAATATTAGTAAGAGATTTTCAAACGATTCTTACGACTAATGAATTTCATGCGGATCGGTAACTGGAAAATCCTTGGAATACCCGTAAAATTCTCGCTGAATACCTATTGCGTATTAACCGCTGGAAATTGAACTGGGTTAAACCGGAGATTCGAACGCGTAGAAACTTTCGAAACGTTCGTGTTCGTCGAATAATTTCGCTGCTCTCCGAAGAATTCCTCCCAATTCGCTCGAGTTGGCGCGTGTCTCTCTCTCCCTTGTGTATATTAGCTCTTCGACTTTTTCAATTTCGAGGATCTTTCAATAGGAATTCGTTCTTTTTTTTTTCTTTTCTTTCTACAAAAATACACCCTTTTTTCTATCTTTCGGAGATAAAAATTACATATTACAACGAGATCGGAGGATATCTGTTTTAATTAATAATAGAACAGAATTCCGAGCTTCTGTAAATTCTCAGACAAAGGATGTTTGTCTTGATTAGTAATTACAATAGAACAGATATTCCATCGTACAAAAAACCACGGATTAATTACAATCCTTCACCCTAGATTCACAGAAAAATATACCAATCTGTCAAAAAAAAAAAAAAAAAAAAAAAAAAAAAAAAAAAAAAAAAAAAAAAAAAAAAAAAAAAAAAAAAAACNTAACTTCTGAGGAGAACTACCCCTTTTCCCGCTGCCGTTCGCGGTGGCAGGCTAAAGCAATTGGTACCGGGCGGAATTCGGTCGAATTCGGCGCAAATTATCTTCACTTGAGGCGGCCGATGAACCGCAAAGTGCTGCGGATGCACAACTTTCGAAAGTGAAGTTTCGCGAAATTTCTCCGTACCATTGGCGGTACAGCCAGCTCGTAACCGCTAGAAAACGAGGCGCAACGAACGTGCGCGCCACCGAAGGAGAAGAGGAGGGGCAGGAGGAAAGCGTTCGTGTGCCGAGTTTCCGGAGCAATACATCAGAGCAGATAAGTAGTCTCACACAGACGAGCCGAGATAGGAATAGGAGGCGAGCTGGCAAGATAACGCAAAGCACATAAACTCTCGTATAGTTGTAGCGTAAACGCACTGGCGAGCCGCGTCGATATAATGACGCCGACGCGAGTTTTCCCCGACCTGTGAAATCTCTTGTTGTGCAAGTTCCATTCGAACACTGTTGGCAGTTTGATCGTCGTTTCTTCGTATCTTTCCGGCAAAGTATGTACTTCCGATTTCTCGGATTTCTGCGGCTTGTCGCCTGATCTTTTTAACGCCGAAGGCACCAAAAACGCCTGGTCAAATAGTTTTGTTGTCACTTCTTACTCGTTTTGCTTGTTTAGACTCTCGTCGAGACGATGGAATATACGTGATTTGTTTTCTTCTTCCTTATTATCTAAAAGTTATTTTATACACTGTTTCGTGCATTAGAACGAGCTTCATTTCATAATTGGTCTGGTTACTCGTGAAAGAAAAGTGCCGGGTGTTCTCTACGCACCTACGAATTTGCGAAAATTGAATGAGATATCTACGCTTAAGGATGCAGAGAACTAAACTAAAATTTAAAAATATATATACAGAAGTTAACTGTGTGATTCTTCACTAAATAAATGTCTTTGGATCTTGTCTGGAAGCGACGAGCGATCGATCCATTCCCAAGCAACAGGGATTCTTAAAAAGGCGATATCGAGAGGAGCCCGTATATGGCCGTTCCGCGTACAGGTGCTCCACACGTATAATCCACTTCTTAAAGCATGGCTACAATTATGGTTTCAAGGCTGTTCTCGGAAAGAGTTACAGATTTATTTAGAGATTTCACGAGCAGCTGTAATCCAGAACCAGCGGCAGCTGACACGAGAAACGATCATGGCGCATTCGATGCCCACGGCCTAACTGTGTTCTATATGTATTTATAATCGCTCACGAACGTGTGTTCCCACGTTTATCACTCAGCGAGAATTTCATTTTTATTTCGTGCAAGTCCCTTTTCATCATTCTCCTCAACATTGTACGATGTTATGTTATATATCAATGTTACATAATGTTTCTCAACGTTAAAGATAATATTAAATTATTATCGACATTTTATCCTTTTATTATAGTGCACTTTGGATATTTCCTGTATAGTTTTGCGTAGAAAAATTTAAAACATATTCTGCTGTCGAATAATTATCTTCTTCTTCAATTTTAACAACACGATATTCTTCGCGCGATGTAAGAGACACACAATCGATACGTCGTGCCACAACCAAAATGTTGCATTAGTTTCTTATACCGGTAAATCGATGATCGATTCCATCTTCCGTTCATTGGTGTATCAGGGCAGCACGATTCACTTGATTTACCGAGAACGAGAACGCAAGCAACAAGCAACCGAAGGCAGGGTTATCGCGCGATAGCCTTCGTTTCCGAATAACCCACAAAACGCAATATCCGCGAATAATTAGAACATAATACCGGTGGAAATTATTCCCGCGGAATAACATCAACGATATTAACGGCGCGGCGGTGATGCAGCAGCGCGGCAACAGATGAGCCTGTAATTTGTCTGCCGGGCCGAAACTAAACAATAGAGGTAATTAAATGTCGCGGGTGTTAAAGGTGTCGAGCCTCCGAAACGAAATAAGAGAGAGAGAGAGAGAGAGAGAGAGAAATCGATCGGTCGAGTCGGAGAACCGTTCCCCAGGAACGATCTGTTCCGTTGAAATTCCGCCAATTACTAATCGACAAGTTTACTTCTTGCCATTAAAGCTGAGGCTGAGAGCCGCAGTCGCAGATACGAAAGTTACACTCACCGTGTATTGCGTCGGGCCGCAATTACGATTGATAACTTGTGCCGAAACGAGTTTCCTTTCCCTCGTTTCCGTTCCTTCATCCACGCACAAAACCGTTCAGATTCAGCTCTCTTATTCCGCCAGCAACTTTCCTCCCCGTTCGTACTGTTCGACTCGTTCGAAAAGTCGAAGATCGACGCCCGACTGCCAGCCAGGAAAACTCGCTCACAATTAGTCTATTATAGTCTATATTAGGTTTTTCTGGAGAAAAAAATCGTTCGACGCGCACGCAGAAACGGCGCAACACGAGCTGCAGCCTTGATCGATGGATTAAATCGCTGATTCGCGAGTGGAATATTATACTTGGTGCGTGTCAATTATCTCTAGGCTGCAGCGTGATTTTTCTTTTTTCTCGTTTCGATTCTCGAGGCATAGATGTTTTCAATCTTCCTTCCGCGAGGAGGAACTTTGGCGTTTTACAGTGAATAATATTTTTCGAACTTTGTGCAGGAGCAAAGAGTCTAACGCGTTCGTCGTGGACGAGTTTGCATATTTTATCTGCGCTCGCGAACGCTATTTGCTGGCATTTTGGTTGTTTTTTTTTTCTAAGGCAACCCCTCAGGGTGCCAATTACACTGGCATCGTAACATTTTCTCTGACAAATTGGACCGTCAGTGCCCAAAATTGATATTTAATAATAATCGGCACAGTTATACGCTCCAATTACGCGCAATCATTCAAATTTAACACGCGCGAAATGTAAAATCGCTGCACTTTTGCACGACTACAGCATGATTAAATCGTACGATTAAAACTCAATCAAGATAAAACCTTTCGACTCGAAATCTCGCTTCTTTTCTTTTCTTTTTTTTTTTAAGCGATTAACAAGTCCCGATCCCATTTCTTTTGATTCTATTCAGAGAAGCGCGAAATTACCAGCCAACCAAACGTTGAGACGTTTTCTCGAAAAATATCCATTTTTAGTCCGAGACCGAGTCTGTACGTCGATTACGAATCGTCCCTGTATCCGTCCGACAAATTCTTCGGGGGGAACGAAACACTTGCCGCGATAAAGTTGCGTTCCCACAGGTACAACAAAAGAGGTTTATGAACGTATTCGGCGAACAAGCGGCGCGCAACGACGAGAAAGGGAAGCTGTTAGCGAGCATTCTCGTAGAATAAGCGCTCGCGTAGGTGCACTATGACAATGATGGAAAAGAATTCAGAGAATATTATACTTCGAGAGAGAGAGAGAGAGAGAGAGCTCCATGTATGGAGCTTCTCTGCTCACCGCGGTATTGTTCACTGTTCACTGTTTTGCCAGCCGGTTTTAATGCGCTCCGCTAAGATATTTCCACTTTTTCTTCTCTTCCCTCTCTCGCTTCTATCGATTCTCGTTCGAGTTGGCGCGAACGAATTTCAACAGATTCGAATTTCTATGAATATTCTTCGAAACTTTTCTATTCTCTCTAGCGCTTTGCTAACGATCGGCCAATAGAACACTCGAAAGGGAAGGAAAATAAAAAAAAAAAATAGAAAATAGTGATTCTAAAGCTTCCGATTCGATTCTCGAAACCGAAACGTCGCGTACGCAGTTTTCTCTCCTTTCGCAAAATATCACGCTGTCGAGCGGAGGACGATTCAAAGAACCCATCGGGGTTCAAAGCGGTTGAAGAGAAACGATATCGTTTGTCCGACGGTGGACGAAAATTGTCAAAGAGCCGCGGACGACGATGAAAGGATCGTCTAGAGAGCTTCCGAGGAAGGGCGCTTCCGATCGCGGGGATAATTGTGCCTAGGCTAGGGAAGAAACACGCGTATTTCGCGTTAATGTCCGTCAAGTCAAGGTGCTGAGTTGGCGTTTCTGTCGACGTTTCTCGCAGGGTCAGACGCTTCAACGAGCTGTCAAGTGCACACGTTATTCTACCCAGGCTACTATCTCTCCCACGTTTCGGGTTAACGATTCAAACTTAAGCCACGCGCGAGGGCGAGCTGACTTGCCGAGAATTCGAATCCGCGACTTAATACGTCTCGCAAGAGGGAGAAAGTCGATTTTCAGTTTTCACTTCCATTCTGATTGGAACTCGAATCCCAGAAATTCGATTATTCACTCAAATAATCTAGGAAATCTAGACTCTCAACTGAGACAATGATGATATTGGAAGTTTGAAATTTTAAAAACTCTCGCGTCTTCGAAACACTAACAATTTCTCAACTTATCCTTTCGAATCGAATCACCGACGATTTATTTGACAATCGCGCGTTACGAATAAAAAAGACTCTTCGCTCGAGGAAGGAACGTACACATGTTACGAATAATTCGGTCGATTTCAGTTTTCACTTCCATTCTGATTGGAACTCGAATCCTAGAAATTCGATTATTCACTCAAATAATCTAGGAAATCTAGACTCTCAACTGAGACAATGATGATATTGGAAGTTTGAAATTTTAAAAACTCTCGCGTCTTCGAAACACTAACAATTTCTCAACTTATCCTTTCGAATCGAATCACCGACGATTTATTTGACAATCGCGCGTTACGAATAAAAAAGACTCTTCGCTCGAGGAAGGAACATACACATGTTACGAATAACTCGGTCGCTCGCACACACGGTTAGCCACGCCAGAGTGAGCCGAATATTAAGAAATAAACGGGGACACGATAGTGACCGGACGTGCAGTAACGAGTGCCGCAATCTCTGCCACGTTTATTACGTCTTGAGCGGAAATGCAGCAGCGGGGAAATGGAGTTTTCGTGGCCCCGTTAAATACCTTACACGCCAACCTGTCATGCATCTCAGCCGGCAGACACTGACTCAAGGCTGGTCATTTGGTAATCCGGCCTTGTTATACGAGCGTTCGCGTTCGTAAAACCACGGGAACCAGAGGATTACGTGACACCTTACGTTGCCCCTCGAACCACGCGCTCACGCTCTTAACCACTGCGTTATTAATGGTCCGTTGAAATGCTAGTTGCTTTGAAAATCGACGGTGTTTCGCTGGCTAGTCACTTCGCCTTGAAACTGAACTCGCGTTCGCGCGGATTTCTACTCTTCTCAGTCGATGTTTTACAATTTTTTCTTTTAAATTTGTGAAAGATCCGAAAGATTGAATTCTAAGAATTAAAACTTCTGTGTCTCGAATTGTTTCTTTGTGAGTATCAACTTGAAGTCAGATGTAAGATATAACTAAATACATTTACTTGTTCGCAAATAGATTTATCTTCCAGAGAATCATCATGTAAGTATCGTCGTTGTTAATGGAATACAAATCTACGAAAATAATGGATGTTCTTGAGAAGCCTGAGAGTTTTCCCGTTTCTCGATGTGATGGGGGAAACGAGAGGCTGATTCTGAATAAATCATTTAACGAGAGGAACTGTATAAACGGGCGAAGCAACCGTAGCCATAAAAGCCACGAAAAAGCCAACGGCGTTTGCTGACATTTATCGTTATCCCTTTACGAGGAGTTATCACGGCAGGCATAACGATATATTGACTTTTAATGCCGCATCAACGAAATTTACGAGTCGCCATTCGTCAAACGAAATACGACGCACCGCGCAGATTAGATCGCGTCCACCCGTTACGAATAATCGGATTACCAGTGAAAAAGTTTCGTATTTCGCGGACCGAAATAAGTACATACGTAGCTACATACGTAGTCCTCTCATTAGCACCGAGCCACGTTCTCTCTCTCTCTTTCTCGCGATACACCGTTTCAGATATTCGCTGCAATTCTTCTTCTTCTTTCTCTCACAAATTGTCAGCGATACGTGATTTATAGCGACTACGATAAAAGATGTAAAAGTTAAAGATAAATTCGCGTGATGCACAGTTACTCGTTGGAATAATGAAAAATATTACAAATATTTGTAGAACAATATCCATCCATTCGAGTTGCAATAATTATCGAAAACTGGTAAACGAGATAGAAACGCGAACGTCGGGATGAAACGCTACACGAGCAGCGTTTACTGCTTATTTATATTTAAACCGTAGGTTTAATCTACAGAGAAGTTCACCTAGTTAATGGGCCTTTGTTACCTAGACTGCTCGAATGTAGCTATTCACGGCATGCATAACTCGTAATCACGTTGCGTCTTGTTTCAAGCAGCGCTGGTTTCCGCAATCGGACAATTCTGAATTAAACTTGCATTACAAACGAAACACGCTGAACAAACGAAATTGTCAATATACTTCTCCATCCACGATGCCACTTCTTAATCGTTTCTGTAGCGCGGCCAGACAAACGATTTTTCTGCATGATTTTTCAGATGACGCTTCTCACTGTTACTTCGTAACTCGCTTGAACTTTTCAAAATTCCAATTGTGACGAAATCAAATGCTCCAAGCAAGTTTAAAAGAGAGACGAGGCAACTTAGTCTCGAGCTTGAATTTCTTTTTCTTGTTTATTTGTAATTGTTAACATTTTAACAAGGAGTTAGCTTTAAAGTTAAAAGAATTTCGTCGAATAAATACGACGAGAAAGATTGCATGTGTGACTGGGCGTACGAACCGCAACCACAATTCCAAATTTTTATTGTAAAGAGAGAGAGAGAGAGAGAGAGAGAGAGAGAGAGGGAGAGAGACACTCGAAGCCTGGGGCACTATCAAGTAAATACTTCCATTCATTGTCAGCGAAATTTATCACCTTTTATTCAATTTTCCACCCTTTCCAATTAACAAACTATCAAAGAGTGCCAAAAATAAAAAAAAATAAAAAAACAAAAAAATAGAAAATGCGTAACACACATATTGCTCTCCACAACAGAAAAAAAAAAGAATATTAGAAAGGAATTGAAACCTGTGCACATCGATTAACCATCCAGCAAAGGAAAATAAGAAGAAAAAAATGAAGGAATTATCGTAAGTAAACCACGGATTTCTGTGAAAATTTATATGTTTGCGAACGTTTGTTTCGTTCAGTTGAACATTACAACGGACGCTGTGTTTCTTCCAACGAGTTTGTATATTCTTCGTGCGTTCTGTAAATTCATTAAAATTCTGCCATGTAATCAACGAAACTGGCATCTACCGCTGGACGAGCCAGAAATCAGAAAAGAATCGAAGAGCTTTGGTCAGTGCCAGCCAGAAAAAGTGGAAAGAAAGAAAGGAAAAGAAAAAAAAATGAAAACACGCGTGTGGCAGGCAGAATCGAACAAGATGAATATCGTTTACACGGAGCTGATATAAAACGATAAACGAGCGGAGCGTGAACTGGAAGCTCGCATTCTCTTCCTTCTCTCTGTCTCTCTCTCTCTCCTTCACTTTTTCCCTTTTTTTTCTCTTCTTTTCGCGATTGTTCCTTTCTAACTCTCTCTGTGGAATGCGTCGGATCTTTTCGACGTCGTTTTTGTCCCGTGCACACTCGTCAGTCTCGTTTACGATCGCTTAAGCGGAGCGGCCATGAAAATTAATCGCGCCCGCTTCAGGGGTAATGAAGTCTTCGAGCGGACGATGCCTCCGCTCAAGCGTGCTCGCGGCGGCTCACGAGACTCGCAAGAGTGATCAGACCCCCTGGCGTGCCGCGACTTTTATTCTCGGCGATGGAAATCGGATACGATGTTTCAAGGGCTCGGCTCGTCTCGCAGAGACTTGCGATCTCGCGATATTTATTCCTTTCAATTTAGAATTCGAATTGCTGTAAAAATCGAGTTAGTGGATCTTATTGCAGACTAATGGTACTTATTCCTTTCAATTCAAATTACTATGAAAATGAAATGGCAGAAGATGAAATTGTCGAGTAGTTAGAAGAATCATTACAGATTAATGATATTTCTTCCTTTCAATTTAGAATTAACTGTAAAAATCAAATAGTAGAAGTTGGATCTCATTACAGACTAATGGTATTTATTTATTTATTTATTCAATTTAAAATTCAAATTATCGACAAATACAAAAATCAAATCTGCAAAGGGAAACTGTCGAGTCTCGGTAGATCCTACTTAAAAGAATCATTGCAGATGGAACGAAAATATGAAGACCTGAGAACTTCTTTCGCCCGACTGGTGTAAACAAAAGTCGAAGACTTTTAGCGAAAGAGTGTAGGCATCACGGATAAAAACGCGTCTGCCTGAAATATTCAAAGCACTGAATCACCCATCTCTGCGAGCAAGTGGCACGCTCGCGATCGCTACATCATCGTAACGCACTTTATTATTACCACACCCACGTTCGATAACCAAACGCAAGAGATTGAACCTTCGTAAAACTGGCTCGTAACGTAGCATCCTGCCGCTGGTCGTAGCCGAGTTCACGATATCAAACAACCCTCACGGTGCTCCCTATTGATACTTGCTGCTTTATCGTCCGGTCGTTGAAAAAAAAAAGAAAAAAAAAAAAAAAAAAAAAAGTATCAGACACGGAGCTTGAACGTCAGTAAAATTCGCAGGAATAGTAAAAAAAAAAATTGCCTCGAAAAGTATCGATTGCCTGAACATGTTCGACATTTGCAACTATTATTATGAATCGAAAATTTACGTGAAACTTTGAAAATGACGATCGAACGGATTTGTCAACGGAAGAAACTAATAAATTTCACTTGGCATAAATTTCCACGCACGAAGAATACAAACAAAGCAGGCGTCCTGGCCAGTTTGCTTTCAACGGGAGCATCTTAAAAGCAAAGTCGTACAGTTTCCCCGTAATCCTATCGACGATACGTACGAGGCTCGTTGCTGTATTTTTGCAGCAAGGGCAGGCCACGTTCCCGGCCGGCTATTAAGAAAACGTCGAGCAGAAAATGGGACGCCCCGCGAAACTGCATCGTATAATAATTTCCGGTGGACTTGCGAAGGGTGGCGAAGTGCACGTGTATAGTCGGCGGCGGTAACCTCGAAAGTAACCCCTTTAAAAGTAACTGTCGCAACACCTGGTGCAGGCCAGAGCCATCAGTCGACCCTCTTGGCAATTTCTTCCCCTCGGCCAGGGGGAAAAACGTCGGATCGCTCTGTTGTCTTTAGTTAAAACGCTAGCTCACCTTCACCTCATCCCCGCTCGAAGTATTACGACGATTACGGACGCTTCTCGGCGAATGTATCACGAGCGTATGAAAATTATTAAGCGGGGGTTAAATTTCTAAGAGAAAGATCTTTTCTTTTTTTCTTTTTTTTTTTGGAAGAAAGAAAGAAAGAAAATTCTCCGAGGATTGAAACTTATATTTCGAATCGAGTATTTCAATTCATTTGTTATAGAGACTGATGGATTTACTGAAAATTGAAAGGGGCAAAGTGCAAAGCGAACATCTAAGTTACAACATCCAACGAAATATTTCTTCAACGTACAAAGATACGAATTCACAGTTTGAACCGCTGTTCATACACGTTCAGAAATTAATGAAATATCACGGGGCTGGGTATTTTGAAATTTAAAACTCTAATTAGAAACACTGGTTCCCTCTAATTAGTCACGGACACGCTGTCTTTTGCGGGTATCAGTTTCGAAAACTAAACGATGAAAGCCGGTTTTGATTAAATTCCACACCTAAAGCCCAATATTTTTGATGACAGAGGGTGCACCGCGTTGAAATTTTATTAAACCTCGCTGACGAAAAAAGAGAGAGAGAGAGAGAGAGAGAGAGAAGGAAAAAACACATCGTGAGTTCGCTGTGAAATACGTGGAGGATACTTTGTTTTCAAGCAGAAACCCAATCGTTTTGCTTTCTAAAAACAATTAAAACTAAACGTTTCATTCATTCCATAATGACCTAACCTCTGTCCAGTACTTATTTACAATTACTCCTTCGATTATACAAAGATACAAGCTCACACAGCTTTTTTAATTATTAAAAGTGATTTAATTCGTTAAATTAATTAAAATCAGTTTAAAATAATTTCTATCTACAGTTCTTGCAACACGTCGAACGCTCAAAGTGTTTCTATTTTAAAATAATGGTGCTTGTTCTAACATTCGTCATCCAGTTAAGTCCGTAAGCTTCCCATCCTTTCGCAATCTTTGCATGAACCTCCAAAAAAAAAAAAGGAAGATAAATATCGACGACCATGAACCGAAAGTTCAAACGAACCGGCGGCTACTGGGGAAACGGGCTGGCTAGACGATAATATGTACCTACTTACTTTCCTGTCGTCGACGAAAAAACTGCCAACTATGACCTCATCTACTCAGCTTACACTCGTTATGCGCAGCTAAATTTTTCAGAGTGGCCACGGTGAATAGGGTACTGTTCCTCTTTTCTCTCTCTCTCTCTCTCGTCTTTTTTTAATCCCTAGTCTTCGCGGAAAATTGGAGGAAAGAGACACAGGCTATAGAGTTGTTCAAAGAGAAACATCTTAATGCATAGTGCATAGAACGAACTCCTCTTAGCGTTCTTCTAGCCACTCGCTTGCCAGCGATAGAAAACTAGACTAGGCTCACTCGTTAGATCTACCTATGTTTCTCGATGTCGCGCTATCAACCGTGACAAAATGTGAACGTTATTCTTTGTTTATTTTGGACTTTTTTAGTATATTAATTTCTGGAAGGTTTAAGTTTCAGTTAAAAAGTTGCACACCGATTTTCGGGACAAAGTTTCGGTTAACATTTTGATTTCCTTCCCTCTGAGATTCTGGAAGACTTGGAATTTTCACTTGTTAGAGAAATTGTCTATTTGGGTTCTGTGTTATTTCGAATTTTAACCCAGATCGGTTCAACAAGATGGCGACAAAGGCGGTTTCCATCAAATATGAAAGAATGGGTACACTTGACCCGGCGACGAGATAGCTGTAGTGTAGCCTTCAGCGGCCGCCATTATTCGTAACCTTTATTTAGGTTGCTGTTCTGTTTTAATAAAGCTGTTATATGCTACTCCTCGACTCTCCTCCGTTCTTCCCTTTCCTTTAATTTAATTTCACATCGCGCAGCGTGCAAAAATTAACAGGATTTAATAAACGAAACAATGGCGTGAACGAAAATTCTCAGACAGGGTCTCACCGAATAATTTTCATCACCGCCAAATTACACGAGAAACGATCGACTGATTAACAATTGAAACCAACGAATTACTGATAAATCTGGAGCTAGACTGCCAAATTATACGGGGAATGTTCTCAGACCTGAAAACGACTGTTTCCAGGGAGAGGAGACGTCACGGAAAAGAAGAGATAAAGCAGCGTGACATTTTGACGTGCATGTGGATCGGCATCCGCGTGTGGTAGACCACGGCGAGTTGATCTTCGGCGTACAGTGTATCGTGTGCAACGTTGTCGGCAAGGTAGCATGATCCCCGATGAGGCACCACAGTGAAAAGCGGGAAAGGCACTTTGAGCTACGTCTTCCAAGCAAGTCAAGCGTACCGAAATAACGTCCCTTCAACGTTAAAATTCCAAGACGCCATCGAGTGTGCCTCTCCTCCCTGTCTCCTCTTTTGCCTTTCAATTTTTACGCTCTTTATGCCATCATGCTTCTGCCCCTCCCCTCCCTCTCCCCATGCTTCCCTTCGGAGTTTCCTTTGAGAAATAAAATTGTCACGCGATCTTCGACTGAAAATGATTGTCAATCCCGCGAATGATTGCCTCGCGACGTGCAACATTTGCTGGAAAATTCGGAGCGAATATTTCACAAAGTTTGTATATTTCTTCAATAAACAAGAATTTAATTTTCGACGAATTGGTTAAGCGGGCGGTTAAGCCCGCGATTAAAATGAATTTAAAAACTTTATGAATTACTCTGCAGATGGCAAAAAATGTCAATTTCCAGAATTATTCTAATTCCTTTTTTTTCTTTTGAATTTTCCAATTTTCTTCCTGGAGGAAATCGGACAGTATCCTGTTTCAATCCCATCCAATGTACCCTTAATCCTTCTTTGACAAATACAACGATCAATCCTGCTCTAGAATTCAGCGGATCCCTCGTCGCGATTTTTCCTTTTTGCGAAACCGTGGGCGCCGGTTTTTGTGTCCAGGCGACTAATGGATCTCTTTTTCTTGAAACGGTTTTTTTTTCGGCGCCGCTTCTTTCGCATCGTCAGCCTTCACGCGAGGAAATAAAAACAACGCTGGAGAAGTGCCTGGACAGATTCGAGGAAAGTGTCGATAAATGGAGACGTCGATTACCCGAAGGCGCATTACCCGGAAGAGCAATTATACGCGCAGAAGCACGAATTAAGTCTACGTACACGTTTGTACGAGGCAAAAAAACCCGGCCGAAGATTATCCACGCATTAACCACGTCAATCGAAGGCGAGCCCGCGTCTGCTCAACACGCCTTTGCTTTTAATGTTTCGTCGAAACGTTTCGTGTATTCGCGAACAGTTCAAAATTTTAGTAAATTTAAATTATTATATAATTATCGCGAGTCAACTGCTTATATCAGTTTAGCAATTTTTGCTAAGTTATTTCATTGTAAATGTGTCGCTTTGTTTCTTTGCAGAGTAAAATACTGGATGAGGTAGTTGTTTCATTCGCGTGTAGATGTCCTAACGTCGCGTTAAGGATTACTAGTTGAGGTTCACGTGGCGCTAGTGTCGCTTCACGAACTATAATCAACGTCCACTTTCAATATTCAAGTATCGTAGAATTGTACACTGAGCTTCAAGGAAAAATTACTTCTACCTTACACATTCTTGTTCCAATTACAACCAAATGTATATCAATTTTTAAACATTTTCAATTTCGTTCCACGATATCTTTGAATACAAATGTCATACACTATTTAGTCATATTTATCATCTCACTTCTGACACTCACTGTACCACGTGCCTCTCCAAAATCTAACGATCACCAACCATTGACTCCCTACGATTTACCGCGTCGATCAATCAAGATTAAAACCCGCTCGCCCCTCGGTGAAAAAGCTTCGGAGACAAGTCGGAAAGTCAAAGATTCCAGGTTGAAGAAGAAGTTCTCCCCAGGGAGTAACAGGTAAACGGTTGTCGAGCAACAAAACGGTGAGTATCGGGGATCGGTACCTTTGAGCGTGTGTGGCCCGCTGATCCCCCGTCGGGCCCCCCGTGGCTCCACGCGAAACAAGAACGACAACAAACGTAGAAACAAGCACCGCTCTCGTCCTTCCCCCCTGGCCATGTTACGACAGCCGAAAGTATGCGTTTCGTGGTTTAATGGCCGAAGGTCGCGACCTCTGTTCGTTTCGCTGCAGCGAGCGTTAATACGAGCGATAAGTCGAGGGCAGGAGGCGGACACGTGCCTCCGGGGCCAAAGTGATTTACATAGCTGCGCCAGTGGTGCACCTGGCCCGCCAGACTTTCATTCTGGCTTCGGAAACTCTCTCGATGTTTCGTATTCGCTGCACGTACCACTGTCAAACGATCATTAATCAATTTATTTATACCGTATCAGCGTCCATTTTTTCTTTTAACATCGGGACTCTGAAAAATGATTCGCCGTGTCTTCTGTCTGCGATTTATTTTTATATCGCCAGAGTTTTTGATACTAGGATACTGTGAACAAAAATTCAGATGCGCCTTCTATCTGGATTTTAAAAATTGCGGACTAATCGTGTGACGAGTCATTGCTTGATCGTTGATTCGCTGATCGAATTCTTGCCGAAATTCGCTCTATAACATGCAGCAAAATTGGAAAGCACATTAATTCACGAGACACGATCACAGAGTTAAAAGTTGACGAATAAACATTGATTTTGTTCCACAGGGCAAACATAAAATCAGATGCTGATACTCCATGTTTATGACTGTGTTCGCCAACTGAACTCGAGTAAATAGCGCCGTTTCGTTTTGATCTTCTCAACGGCACCCACTCGATGCCGGTCTGGTTTTGATCATACTCGCCCAATCAGCGAATGACTGTTTTATTAGTGTATATTGGCAAGTGCCTTCTCTACTTGTAACGTCGCGGACGCTTCAAGGCACCAGAACAATAATAATAATTCATCGGTTATAATTAAATCAATTAAATCAAACTAATTGCTAGTTCCTTTCCAAGTCCTTTCGTTTTTATTCAAGTAGATGATTCTAAAAATCATTCGAAGACTTTGTATTGAGAATGTGGAATCTTGGAACAAACCGACTAACCGACAATACACGTCCACGCGAAAGGATTGCAGAGATTTATCCGGGGGAAGCGTCCGCTGAATGGCCAAAGAGACGCAGTAACGCGGAATTATGATTATCGCTAGGCGCGTTTCGGTCGCGCGACTCATTAGTTGCCGATTTATTCGGAAATATTTCGACGCGCGTCCCCTCGATCAATGCCACCTCCCCCTGCTTCTCCTCCTCCTCCTCCTCCTCCTCTTTCATGACTGCGTCCGTCCCGCGATCGCGGCGGGTCTCGTCCGCGAGCAAACGAGAAACGAGCGATTTATCAATTTTCAGAGCGATTGTTCCACTGCATAAAATATCCGTTCCCTCTCTCCGCCAGCGACTTGAATGGCCCGAGCGATCGCCCCGGGGCTATCCGGTCCCGCGATAATAATTATTATTTCACGCGGTTAACGAACGAATTGTGTCACGAGCAGCGCGTCACAGCCAGCCGGGACGCGGAGACCGATGCACGAGGTGGACAAAGACGAGGATAGCTGGAAGAAAAGCGCGGTCTGTGTCGTAATTATCGTGGAAATTCGGTGATCTTGATTGGCGTGCGTCGCCAGCGCGATAAAAAAAAAAAAAAAAATTTA
>NIPQ01099769.1:0-19844 GCA_002806875.1 Lepidotrigona ventralis hoosana
GGCCAGATACGCATAATAAACAACGATAAGCTTTAGAATAAGTAGAGGCTCCTTCAGCTGCTCAAGTCAGTCTTGATACGGTTTTAAAACCATCTTTGACCAGTTTGATTCAGTGTTACTAGAGCCCAGTATTTGCCTTCATATTGTAATCATTTGCGTATAAATAAAGTCGTTCGAACAGCTTCGGCTAATTGACATTCTTTTTACATCAAAAGTGTCGTTTATTACGTGACAATGGCCTCGTTCCACTGGCGCTTCTTCGACTGGTCAAAGGAAGCTCGATGGTATTTTTTACCGCTCGAAATACATTATTTCTTTAAAATCCCCATGAATTTGCTGTAATTTTATCTCGAGGATTTAGTCTTTGTTATCGTCTCACTGTTTTCCGATTCCGATGGAATTTTTGCCCCGCGAATATGAATCCC
Source organism: Lepidotrigona ventralis hoosana (assembly GCA_002806875.1). Lineage (NCBI taxonomy): Eukaryota > Metazoa > Arthropoda > Insecta > Hymenoptera > Apidae > Lepidotrigona > Lepidotrigona ventralis. The sequence goes on from NIPQ01099769.1 coordinate 426, forward strand.
GTTCTATTAATATTGCTCGTCATCGAGTCAAACAACAACTTCACCTTACATTCGTTGGCCCTGCCATTACACGAGTGCAACGAGTAAATACTTACTGTCGCGAGAATCGTCTACCGATCGAAAACAAAATTTCTTCGCGTAGGAATTTTTCTCGGATCTTTCTCGAAAAAAATCACGTGCAACAGACATAGTCCAGTAGAAACGCGTCTATCTGTTCTTGAGTCTCTCGATCGATGGCAGCTGCGACGCGGAAGAAACTCTCCATGTGTCTGTGACACATACGAGAGTTTCAATTCTTTTGCAGATCATGTTCTCCCTTTCGCGCATCAAACTCACCTTATGGATGACTCAAAAGTGAAGCAACAGTTCGGTCATTTTGTTGTTTTTCGTGGTTTTACTCATGAATTGAATGAATTGGTTTTCAACATAGCAAGTCCCCACAAAATTCACGAAGTATGTGATTTCGTTGGTCGGACACAAGGCACGCTATATTATTTCTACCACTGTAACCCCATTTTTAGAAAAATTATATTCTTCCAAACACGAACATTTAGCGAATGTTGTTCATCATTCTGCGGCGAGTATCATTTCCGAAGTTTGTCATAATTATTGGATGTGAATACGTAGTATATAAAATTACTCCTCGCAGTAGCAGGAGCGTAAGTTAGATGTAAAATAAGTATTTTATGTTAATTTTGTATTCTTTATTCCATTTTTGTGCAACTATTTCGATGTAAAAAAGGTATTTTATGTTAATTTCATCTTATATTGCCTTTTTGTCCAAATATCGTTGCCTCCGAAGAAATTCTCATTTCGGAATTGAATCTCTTTTCGGAAGAACTTCATTCGCAAAATGCAAATTTGTAAGTTTGATTTGCATTCGAATTCGATTGGGCAAATAGGGTTAAATCAGATCGCAAAGGCGAGTTTCTTTTCCCCACCGATGAGAAAATTCTTCGAATAGATTTGCCTATTCGACGTCCGCCGAAGACTCCACCAGATTTCGTGGACTACGAGTTTCTGCGAATAAATCTCCGTTGGACGCTTGCCTGTTGGCAAACGGAAGCGGCAGTGGTTCCTTCCGTCCGAGGAAATAGATTTTCGCTAGGACGAGGCTAGAGAAAACCAGAGAAACAAACAATCAAACCAAAACAAATTTGGTTTGAAATTTTATATGTATTGAATACGGTCGGAATCAACTAGATTTTGAAATCATATATCTTTGGTATAAAGAAGTAATGTATAATTTGATGGTATTCATTGATAATTCTTAGAGTGCTATGTGAAACTGTATATAGTATTTTCATAATATATGATATAGCAATTATTTATTAATCCAGATTATTATATTACTATGTTACTGAAATTTAATTTATTAATGTATTTATTAAGGCCACATATATCACTTAAAATTACATTAATATTATAATGAAACTTTTATTAAAATTATAATAAACGATATAATCAGTGTGATCTAAAATAGATATGAATAAATAGGTGAATAAAGTATTAATACAAAATGTATGAGAACTTTTAGCATAATACAAGAATAAAAATTTTTGTATAAGAATTTTTGTAGAAACAATAAATCAATTCTATTTCGTTAAATAAAATTAGAGTATATATAGATTTATACAAAGAATTAGGGTATACATATTAATTACATTATATGATATAAAATTGAACATAATCTTCCAGGTTTTGCAAAGTCTAACGAATTCCATTGATACACACTCGTGTACCCAAATATGGCGGACAAACCGAATATAGAATGTATAATCTTTAATAGTGGACATTCAAAGTAAGATTTTCACAAATCATTTATGTTACGAAATATTCATAAATATTTGACAACGTCGTGAAATTTTTTAGAGTGCATAATAATGTTTTAAATGTATTGTTTAAACAATTTCAGTACCGTAATTATTTATCTGTAATAAATAAATAACGATTGGTTAATAATTTTGGAAATGTAGTATTTACTAAGCACTACTCTATCCCTTTCCCTATGATAAAATTTCAGAATTTTGGTGACCGTACGCAAAGCGGTTGGTAGTGTCAGTGTTTATTCCTTCGTGTAATTTTCAATATTCATTAAAGCACAATGGCTCTCATTAAATGAAAATAGAATATAATTGTATACGCGAAATTTGTGTCAGTGAACTCGCCTGTTGTTACTTAAACGGGCGTGTTAATTTTTGGTCTCTTATCATACTTTTCTTTTTTTTTTGAAATATTTGCTTTCGGTAGTAGTATCGCAGTTCTTGCAAGAGGATGTAGCCTCTCCTGGAGTATAAGAATGTGAATACCTTTATATTTTATTTCAATATATTTCATTTTTTGCATATTTTTAAGAACATATTCTAGTTATCAAGCGGTTTATTGCAGATTTTTCATAATTACCATTTTTTCCTGTAATTTGGGAAGAAAATACTAGTGCTACAAGACTAAGCATATAAGAATCTTTACATATCGCTTTTCAATTAATTTTATTTCATCTATTTTGCTTCATTGTTAATTTAAAAAATGTAATCTTGTTTCAATTTTTTTAATTGTTAAAATATCAAATTTCATTGTCGCAAATTTTTTGGACAAACGTTGTATTTCAGCATAAGTAGCAATAATTTGTTAAAGGCTCTTACTCCTTCCTTTTTTTTCACCTGCTAGAAAGGATTTGATGAAATTTCAAAAGCCAAGGCTATAGATAGTTATTTATATCTGATATTTCAATCAATTCTATGTCATTTATTTTACATAAATTGTTATTAAGTAGAAAACAGAATTTAATTGAAACATTGTCGTGCTTAAGTTATTGAGCATTGAACTGAGTATTATTACTGAATTTTACGTTTAGTAAAAATCTATCTTTCATTATTTCAAACATTGCTGTTAATTAAAAATATATTTAAAAATAGAATAGATTGTAATATGTTTCGTTCTGTTACACATTTTTTTCAGCCTTCATTTTTTTCATTCGAAGATTTCTGTTGAATAACGGGTTCCATATTGGTTCTTTCAGAGAAATGTCATGACAATTTCTCATCTAATCACGAGTCGCAGGCATTTTTGTTTCTCCAGTCACTCAGTCATGTCGTAGGATGCACGGTCCGACTCAACGCGAGTGTCTGGTTATACTACATAGAATACTTGACGAGCAAAGTGACCATAACTACTTGTTACAGCTGTGAATAGTAATAGTTTTTACCTGTGCTCCTTAACTTATTATAGGTTTTATTGCTCATCGCGATTTTATTGCTAATGAAACAATGTTAATAATAGGTGATAACAATTGTATAATAATAATTAATATGAATATAATATTATGCAATATTATATTACAATATTACAAGAATATATGAGTAATGTTGACATATATATCTGTAACTTGAAATCATAGAGAATATTCATTTATATAGTTAAAATATATTCGATATGCTTATTTGCAAAGATAAACGCACAATAAATAAAATATGAAGATTTCAATTAAATGATGAATGTTGTAATGATTGTTTGAGTATATTGCAGTTGAGAAGACGGATACCATCCGACTTCGTTGCTAACATGGTAATTTTAACTAGCAAAAGAATTAGTACTAATAATTACACAATTGTGAATATTATTATCTATAATTATTACCTATAATTATTATCTAATATTTTCAATTTTCTAAATATAGTTTAAATTCAATTTAAAGTTTTAAATCTCAGTATATTTCGTCTCCAAATATATCAAATGTTAAACATATCGCGACAGATACGTTTCAGAAACAAGGCTGTTATTTTAAACGTTTCATTGATTTTTAAAAATGAGCTTTGATAAAGATATCGTCTGAGGATATTTTTATGAATATTCTAATACAGTCCATCAAATATGATACTGTGTCCATTGAAGCATTGTACATTTTTCAATAAATATATTCATTGTTGATATCTCTTATTCAAGTATAGTATTTCTCTAATTTTTAGTATTGAAATAATTTCTAATATTTCACTAAATTTTTGAATAAATTATAATGTAGTGTTATTGAAAATAGTAATAAAATTGGACAATGCAATTTCCTTAATCCGTTATGGAACTGACATAAAATAAGTATATTAATCCTTTCTGTAGCTCAGGATTATTATGTTTAACTCTTTCAAATTTCATTGCGAGGATCTTATTCACGCTCCCAGGTGCTATTTACGTGCAAGAAACGAAATGGGTATGATGACCATACTTTATAAGCTTAATAATTTTTTAGCAACTGAAGATGTGTGAGTGTATCGTGCACGCATTTTTCGTACGTGTGTAGATGTTTATGATGTGTAATTACGTCGTTCTCACCATTAGTCCAAGGAATATGCAATAATTCTCTGTTTTCTATTATTTATTTCAAATACTAAGAATATGTACACTATGATGACGAATATTTATTTCAAATACTAATAATATGTATATATGATGATGAATATTTGAATGAAATTGAAATAGAAATGTCCAAACAGAAACAGAAACGTACAAAAATTTTATTCAAGTAATACATAATACATATAATAACAACACAGATATTGTTGTCACATTTTGCGCGATGGTCGCCAGCTTTGGTCAATCGATTAAGGAAAATGATACATAAATTAGAGGATAGATGTTGCGTGCAACCACTCGAGTCACCGAGGCGTCCCGGGACATTCTCTCTATGGCAGGCTTGCACTCGGCTGTATGTATATGTGCCATGGAGTGTGTGCTTTGGTGTTCCTGTTTTGCTGTTTATTAAATATAGGCCGTCTGGTTAGGGTAGAAAGCATACTCTCTGGTGTGAATGTGATGAATTATATAGAGGTAGAACCGGAAAGGTTGGCATAGTCTCTGTTCGCGCGTGGGGAGTTGAGATCGTCGTAGATTTTTCCGATTATAGGGACTCTTGAACAGGATGAAATCAAAACCTCGTTGAAGCCGATGAATCACATAAGGCCTACATTTCGTAGGCGGTGTCTCTTCGGCAAAGTTGAGGACTTGTATCGATCAAAACGTTCACTCGCCTCAGCTGCCCGTGGGGCTCCCCGAAGATTTGTGAATGAAGCGTGTGCCCTCGAACGCAGGTAGTAATACAGTGAGTGGTCAAAAGAAAGAAATAGAAACAACCAAACCTAAAGGATAACCATCAGATGACACAATATACTGGTGCAGGTGGTTTCTGAACCCTCAGGCACGGTGCGCGAGGGACGTCGAGCGGGCCCCCAACGCATGGTTATTAGGCGGTTATTAATCGAAACATAAACATGGAAGTACAAAGAAAAGGCAGAAAGGAAGAAAGATCAAAGGAATATCTGACGAACGTGGTAGACAAAGTGTTTGGATTAGATCTTACGTTCCCACTTCGAGGCCGGAAAAAAGAAAGGCAAAAAGTGAGGTTGCTTGGTCTCTACGGAAGAATCCAGCAACAACTCCCTAGAGGACGTTGAAGTCAACACTAAGAACATGATTGGGAAGTGGACAAGGACTTCATCACTGACCAAACGAAGGAGGCGCTTTCCCTATCCAGAAAATCAACGTGCCTCCCAACGGACGCAGAGCGAGTTTCCGAAATTAAACTCTTGCCGAGAGCAAACCTTGCATCCGCCACACACGAAAGCTTGGAGATGGTAGAGAAGGTGGCGGCCACCTCAAAAAATCTAAAAGTACTTATGAGAAATACTTCCGGAACGAGGGCTGGAACGCGAGCGAACGTCGCAGAATTAGTCAATAGGACTTCCTCAACCGGAAATCAGAAGGCTCTGGAGAGAGAACTCCTAGGTCTGAGGTCTCGTAACTTCGAGGTAGAAGAACGACACGCGAAGCTGGAGAAGGGATCGCGAAGAAAGCAGCTGCGAAAGCCTCGAAAACTATCGGCGTACCAAATACGCTGTCAAATCCGCGACTGCTCTCCCCTGCTGACCGGACAGCCCCGGCTGAAACCGTGCCTTGCGAAGTCCCGGAACCGGCCATCCTGGTTGCTATACTGGTGGACCTAGTCAGATCGCTACTGACCTCTTCAGAAGGAGATCAGAGTGAGTAGACATTAATCTTACATTTATTTACGTGTCTGCACCCGCCACACTTGGCTTCACGGACACGCCCCCCATGGGTGCAGGAACGAGGTACGCTCGATCAGCGCTTTCCTGCAGGCGCAGGAACTACTAGTCGGCCGTAGAGTGCAAGCTGCTGAGGCCAACCATGGTCCGGCCGGGACTTTTCTAGCATGCTTACTCATTCTGCAAGCCGGCTCCCGTGCTGTGAACGCAGCTTCTCCGTCGAGGCTTTCGCCGCACACTAGCCACGATTCGGGCTCCATCAAACTGCTGCTGAGTGTCCAACGGATGGGAACCCCCATTTCGCGAGCATATAATGTCAACTCCCTCGGTACCAATGTTAACAACATACTGGTCGTACCTGTGGCATCGATGACCACTCCCCAAAGAGGCCCTTGCAAACTTCGGCCTGGCTAGAGCCGATTAGAATCCGTGAGGTCGTCACTTCCCAGAGGACAGAAAAAGTCCAATACCCTGCTTCTACGGTAGGGCGATGGATATTACGCACTTCCATTCCTTCTTGTCACAAAACGCTCTTTCCGCATACCAACACAAACGCTCATACCTTTCATCCGTCGTCAGCACATCGCTTACGTCCACGGCTCCATTCGCATCAACATTCACACCCATCGCTTGCAGATCTCTAAATTTGTCACACATGTCACACTCGCATAGCACATGCTTCCAGTCCTCCTTTCAGCTCCACACATACTTTCTGCCAACCCACAGCTATACAGAAAGTAATTCGTGTTTCCATACCCAGTTAGCAGGAAGCATAAATACATTCTCGGCATGCATTTCATTCGCTCGCACACAGACCTCACATATGGTCGTATACTTGTACGTCACTATACCTTTTCATTCACATTCCACTTTTCTTGCTACACATCAAGAACAACAACTCAATACACACTACATTTATACCTTTCCTGTATTCATACATGACAGAGCGTTTCTCGCATTCTAAATCCCAGGGTGTCTCACCTAGAAAAACCTGCATGGCCTCAGTAGAGACCGTCCTACGCACGTACAGACACGCATAACGCACACAGTATAACGCGTTGGATCTCGTTCAAACTCTTCCTCCTATAATCATACTTTAAAACACCACCCAATGCACTCGCAAGTCACAAAACTTTATACAACACTTTAAACGCACTTTTCTTCAGTCCCCTGTGCACGCTTTTCATACAATCCACACTATTCACGATTTTCTTCCTGATGGGCCCTAGGTGCACCTTGAATCCCATTCTCTCATAATTCATTCCTAATAATTTTACCATTCTCGCATATTTCACACTCACCTCAACAACATTCACAGTCGGTGCTCTTCTTCCGGCCGTACAAAGTACCTTTCAAAAGCATACACACCGTTTCTTTAGTCACAGAGAATTCTACATTTCTTGCACAATCAATCACCTTTCGCATGCAATCCACACCCTTTAACTCAATGGCACTTCTACTCATAGCCTCAATCAAAACCAACAAGTCATTGGCATAAGTAACCATTTTAAATTCATTCTACTCATAGCACTTCTACTCATAGCCTCAATCAAAACCAACAAGTCATTGGCATAAGTAACCATTTTAAATTCATTCTCTTCTAAAGCACACAGCAGTTCATCCATCACTATATTCCACACTGTGGGCATCTCCTCTCAGCCATTCTACTTACATACTCGACTNGACACTGTGGACATCCATCACTATATTCCACACGACACCACAAACCGAACACTGTGGGCATCTCCTCTCAGCCATTCTACTTACATACTCGACTTTGCCAAATATGTAAACCATTCTTCCAATGAAGTAGCTGAGCCACGGACTCTCACATTCCACCTTGAAGCAACCATGCCGCAATACTTTGCCAAGACAAGTTGTCGAATGCTCCTTGGATTTCCACAAGCATATCCATCATATACTTCCCCTCCGATTCATACTCATACTGTTTCACTCTACACCACGCATCCTCAGTCGACTTCCCTTTCCGGAAATCAAACAGACAGTCATTCATTCAACCACTAACCTTGCTTTCAATTCGGCACACCATCTATCGCTCAAGAACTTTTGCAAGATTCGATAGAAACGAAATTGATTTATACGACACCGGGTTGTATCTTATCTTGTCCGGGTACTTAAGCAGCACCACTACGGCCGCTCGCTTTCATTTATGCGGGAAGCATGCTTCTCTCAAAAATGCGTCGTACATTTATTTCATCCACCACGGTATCGCATACCAAATCCACCCAACCATTTCCAAACATATTCCATCTATACATGGCGTTTTGCCGGACTTGCAGGCTTTAGCCGCAATTTCGACTTCATACCATTCAAAGATTCTGTATTCATCCGTACTTCCATTTCTCATTTCAATCATCACAATTACACACATACTAACATTCTCAGGGGGCATTCACACACCTTATACGCATCACTGCATGAATCATTATTCCCAGTCACTCTCACAAATTCCTTCCAGTGTTTTTCTTTCACACTCCTAACTGCGTACTTGTAAACATTAATGACCTCGCTTAGTCTCATTCTTCGTTCATTCACATTAACGCATCCTCCATTCTTCGCTTTCTGGTATTCCTTCTTCTCTTTTCTCATACATATACGTATTTCCGTTAATTCATTAGTGAACCATAACACTCTCCTAACATTCGTTATTTTCTTCCTCTTCAACATTATATCATTGGCATTCGATATCCATCTCATAACTCTATCCACTTTCCGACACACCCAGTTCTCTAAACTCGTTCACTCCATACATTTCCGCCTATATTCGCTGAACTCTCATGTATTCTGTCCAGTCAACATCCCTGACGGACTGTATTATTCCTCCATGCTTGTATTCATTTACAACGGGGGGAAACGCATTTTTAGTTTCAAACTAACGGTCGCAGACCAGTTACAACACAAAAGGGAAAAACAGAAGGGAAAAGAACGAGAATAAGAACGGCTCGGTGACATCAGCGGTGAAGAACAGGACGTCTCAACGAATGAACTGGACAAAATCTCTCCGTGACCGCGGAGCCGACGTCCGCGGCCTGGACCACGGCGGTCGGCAAAAAGGAAAAGGTAAAAGAGAATAAAGGAGAGGAAGCAACTCAATGTCAACAGCAGCAACGAGCCATTAAAAAGAAGAAAATGAAAAAACCGCATCAGGCTAGAGCCACCAGAAGAGCGGCAATCACTCTGACTGACTGGGAGCAAGATATCCTACGCGGAAAATATGAGCACAGCTGAAAGCTCTGTAAGACTAACCGACGCTGGGATATCTGAGGTCCGCATCCGGATAGCGATAACGGGTGGCATAGGATAGCGATCCTATGGCATCCGGGGGAAAACAGTTCAGACAGAGCAGATATTCTCGCGGGTCGATTGCGCGAGCTTTTCGCCGACAACAATGAAGTTGTATTAGCCCGGCCATTGAAGGTGGCAGACGCCCGAGTCAGTGGATTAGATGACCCTGTCATTCTGGCCGAGGTAGCATCAGCGGTCTCCACCGCGGATGATTTCGACATAACTGACTTGAAGGCAGGTGAGATTCGCCATCACTCTCCGATAAGCATGGGGACCATCTGGATAAGAAGTCCTGCCGCCTCGGCGAAAAGAGTGGTCAGGTAGAATTCTAGTTGGCTGGGTGTCGACACATGACGATGCTTTGGTTGCTCCTCCGCTGCAATGCTACCACTGCCTGGAGGTCGGACACGTCATGCAGAGTTGCAATTCCGACGCAGACTGAAACGCAACTACACCTGTGGAACAGCGGGCCACAATGCGAGGGGCAGTACTAACCCGATTAGGTGCCTACTCTGCACAGACCTGGGAAGGCCGGCTGATCATCGTCTGGGCAGCAGGACTTCCCGCCCATCTATCAAGGTAAAGAAGCGAAGTGATGCGATGGCGGGAAAAAGAACTCAGAACGTCCCCGATCTCGGTAGCGACTGCACTGCAGGCTCATCATACAAGGATTATCCGAGCAACAGTGAACATTAAAGCGCCTATCTTCTAATCAAAGAAGAAAGCTGCCGCGAAGAGACCAAGAATACTACGCAGTGATGGTCCTCGCGGGCCGCATACTGCAATCCAAATTGTCTCATCCAGGGCATAAAACTAACTTGTGCAGACCATGGTCGAGTGGAAACTCGTCGGCTTTGGATAAAGAACCGGGGGAATCATTTTGCCATAGTCGGGGGAGAAGCAGACGGCGCCCCCTTCCGCCTCGCTTGATAGAGCACGGAGATGGTCTGCGTTCAAGACAATTAACGTGGACAAACTCAGGGCTGCTGTTATCGCGGTGTCCTGTCTGGAGACGCCAGGGAAATCTGCGAAGGACGTCGACCTGGAAGCGAAACACTTTCAGCAAACGATGGAGGTAGTCGATGGAGTGACGCAGCCATGCCTCGCGCCAGGATCATCGGTCGAACAGCTTTACACTGGTGGTCGCCATAGATTTCGGAGATGCGAGCTCCGTGCTGGAGCAAGTGCCTTCGGTTTATGAGGAGGCAAGGGAGGAGGACTTTTACGCCATCTACAGAGAGGCCGTCAAGTTCCTTAAGAGGACAATTAAGGAAACGAAGCCGCGTAGCTGGCATAATTTCCTAGACATGGTAGACAGGAATCCTTAGGGTCCATACTGACTGGTTTTGGGCAAGATCCGATTGAGAGCATCGCCCGTCACAGAATCATTTGGCCCGGAGGCCTTGGAGTCAGTCCGAACGTTATTTGTCGAAAGGGATGGGCGCGAGCTCGAATAAACGTCCACTTCGTAGGAGGAATTGAAAATGATCACTATGTTCGGTGGCTGTCCATATGTGTTGGAAGCAGCATTCCCGATCTATCCTTTCATTTTATCTTTATAAGTTATTTTTGGTTTCGCGATTAGAAATACTTAAGCCTAGATTTAAGCTTCAGTGGACATTGCTCCCGAAGAAAGGATGGAGCCGGAAACTGCCATAGAAGGGGGCTGCAACAAATGGCTTATCGTCCTCTGAATGGGAAATATATCTAAAGCATGGGAAGTCATTTTTGTTACTATTTTGTCACTGTGTCCGCTTTAGAATTTGAAGCATGTAGTAGCAGTATTTCCTTTTTGTGGCCGATATAGGACTACCATCATAACGTTGGGCAAGTCGCGATTTTTTCCTAGTATTTCGAGAAATTAATTGCGGGTTTTATTAGAGATATGAGTTAATGAAGATTCCGCGGTTTGTATTATGTCGGTGAGAGATTGCTTATTTCAGACTGCACTAGAGTTTACTATAGTGTAGCCAATTGTAAAATATCCCGATTATAATTCATAATATCATATATTATAAAGTAATTCTAGAACTAAGTGAAAAACATATTAAAGCTACTATTTATCTTTACCGCGAATAATTGAAATAGCCTCAATCGAAATTCTTGAATTGAATTACTTAATTGAATTGAAGTAGATTTCGTTTTAAAAGTTAGATACACTTTTCATTATGCTTGTTTTAATTACTTTCTTAGTGCTGCGATGGCAACAAATGTCGCGTTTCTTTAAATAGTGTTGCGTTAATAAAGTGCCCAAATTCTTTCCACTAAGATTGCGGTAATACGTTTTTAAATCGCCTAATGCAATTAAAACAGCCGCACAGAAGTTATTGTCAGCAGCTTTCACTACATCTACTGGACTACCGTAATTATTGTTGCGAATAATTTGATATAAGTGCATGAAGTAATATTTATTGTCGTTACGAATGTAAAATATCCTGCTATATTTCCACGAGTTCAGTATTCTTTTTAGTTCTCTTTAGTAGAATGGTAATTATTACTGAAAGCATATAATGATTCCTCGCGATTTATTTCGAGAATAATTTACTTTACATCTGGCTTCAATAAATTAGTACTGCAAAATTGAAATGTTATTCCACTGTCGGTTTATTGTTCGGGTTTATATTGATTTGATATTCATTATATTTTTGTAACTATTTTGGCTACTTATTTGTTTCTTTCTTGTAGCATCTCATATTTCCACAGTGTTTCTGATTGAAAATAAGTTGTTAAATATATATTCGTTTCTCAACAATTACATTTTTTAATTACCATAGTAGTGATTATGTCCATTATGGTTTTGAAATGATTTCAGTAAATAATTCTCATAAATGAATGTGAATTTAGTTCATACCTTTTTTAGAATGAACATTGATGAATGTCCATTATTAGAATTTACTTTTCCCGTTTATAACATACTTTTTTAATGATTTGATATACTCGTTAGTTTAATTTCTCGTCTCATTAATTGCCATTTTCTTGTAATATTTATTTAATAAATAAGTTTGTTAGAGATTTATATATTTCTCGGAAGTTTAAAATTTATTTTCTTATGAATATAAAGCTAGAACTCAGGAATGGAATGAAGAAAAATGATTACATTGATATAAATTTGAGGAAATAATGTCTGAATACTTTTATTCGTAACTGGTAATAAACTAATATATTTAAAGTTCTATATTTCAGAGTTTTATTAATTTTTTTGTGCTTTAAGTTTGTTTCATGCACTATTTTGACTTCAGCAGAACATAACTCATATCATACATCATGTCCAATATAATATCCTTCTCTTTATTCCATTTTTTATATGGAGAACGTCTTCACAAATAGATCTTCCTGTAGCTAGGATTCCACATAATTTTCAATATAATATTCCGTTTGTGTTTTTTTTATTCTCTTTCGATTTTCGTGTATGCTACTTTCTCTTAACATCAGATTAGATATCATGAGATTTATTAAAAGGAAAGTTTGAAGCATTTTGTTTGCAGAAAGAAAATTGTGAATTTTTATATATTGGATATCCAAAGAGCTTTTAGATTTGAGAAAGATTTTATAACAATTTTAATTTTATGCGAGGGATCTTATAGAATCAGTGAAAGGTAACATCTGTTCAGGTTTTCGAAGAACATTAATTTCATCAATGTACATTCATAAATGTTAATGAACATTAAATTCATAAATGTTAACTCTACCCTTTTATTATAATTAGAAACTTTATAATGAGAGCTAATAGGAATAGAATATAATGTGTAGTTCCTACAGACATAATTTATGTTTAAATAGTGCTTGTGCTTAGTAATAGTTAAGGCATGGTATTAATTAATACATGCAACTAGTATTGATGTAGATAAATCATGTAGATAATACTTATTATTCTCTATTCTCGGTGTACATCATTTCTTTCTTTAGTATCAACTACTTTACAATTCGATAACGATAGCAGTATGCAACATTGAAACTGTAATGAGGTATTGTCTCATGTAGAATGATAATCGTAATTAATGATATATCTTTATTTTGTTTCAGATATTAATTTGCGACAGCAGTTTTTAAAGCTCCTTTGCTATTTATTTTACATAATGATCAAAAGGTTGTACGTTTTTCAAACGAATGTCTAAAAGAGAACTTCATCAATATCGTTTATAAAAAATTAGACAATTATTTGCATGAAACGAGGATAGATGTGTCCACGAATTGGATGGGTCACTACTTGCAGCAATCATATAGTGAGACGTGGGCAAATATTTGAAATATAAAAATTAATTCCAATTATGAATTATAATTACAATCAGAAGTTAAGTACCAAATGCTATAAGTTAATACGTAATTAGTAATTTTATTCACTTTAGTTGTAGTTTTAGCTATTGTTAATGCTGTATCATTATGATCATATTTTCATACAGCTTGTACATGATTTCTGAAACCAGATATCTAACCTTGGAAAAAATCCAACAATTTTTACATATGTACCCTTCTCACATTAAACATTAAACTAATATTAACATATATGAAATACAAATTGTAGCGTATTATGCTGATAGTTATTAAAAATTTTATATTAGCATTGTCTAACTTGCACAGACCGGACATCCAATGCTTCTTTGTGTCCCAGGTTTTGAGAATCAGACTGACTCTGTTACATTTTTCGCATCATAATCTCCTGTCATGTTGACTTAGGCAAGTATTGTCCCTAAGCACTACAGCAACATTGGTGATAAAAACTACAATCAAGAGAAATGGATATTGTTGCCGTTTACTCATTGAAATTTATTTCTTGCAGTCAATCCGATGACATTATATTACGAGCAATATTTATATATATGTCTGTGAACATAAAAATATTAACAAATATATGCGAATTTTCTAACAAAACATTACTACCACAGTGTAGTGTGGTTTTTCGAAAAGTATATTGCTTTTCGATTGATACCTAGGATGTTTTTTCAACGCTTGAACATTTCCTACGTGCTATCCTGAATGAAAAATAATTAGATCGTATTGAAAAGAAATTAATATTTTTAAATTCCTTCAAATTTTCTGCATGAAGCGGTTTTGAAATATAAATATATTTGCTGCCTTTTTGTTCTTATGGCTGAGATGAAGTTGCACTATTTTAAAGCACACATTCTTTGAAGGTTGAAAGAAATATTTTCAAAATCATTTTGGAAAGAAAGTACCGGACTCATCTCTTCGTCGATTTTCTTATGCAGGAAGAAAATTGAAATTTATATATCTAAAGAGATATCTAAATAAATCAAATTATTTAATCTGGAGACCTTTTTAAAGAAAGTACCATTTATTAAAGAGGTTGAATTTCATGTCAAAACACGGATGTCTATAGCAATCAAGTAAACAATGATATGGCATTCAATGTGTCAGAATTAATATACAATGTAAAATAGACTTGTAAAATGATTTTATAAGAAAAATTATATAACAGGTGTATATTCAAAGGAACTGCGGTTCGTCCAAATCTTTCGAGACCTCGGACTGAATTGACACTCCTGCTAATTATCATTTTGTTTGACATAAGGGAGAAACCTATCTCTTCTGGGAATCATTGTCCTTGGCATATATTTATGTATATATTTGCATATCGTATTTCCTACCACGTGGATTCTACAATATATAACGGAATTTCTTTACTACTTTATCTCAAGCTAAAGGACACATTTTTAATATTCTTTTTTGTATTTCTATAAGAATTGTATACGGCTTATTCTTATTTTCTTTCAAATTCATCGTGCAAAATAACGAATGAAAAGCGAAGTAAATGGACAGTTTATGATTTCCTGATGTTGCCAAATCTAGAAATTGAACATTGTTGTCATATTTTTGTTCCATCGATCAGTCCTGTCCATAAAATGATGAAACTTGCAAAATAGGTGACTGCATGACTATTCGTTGTAATAGAATCGGGTTTTACACGAGTTCGATCAATATTATCCGATTAGATACAACTTTGAAACGGAAAATACTCTCACCCGGATAATTTAAACAAATTTTTAGAATATTTAAAAATGCTAGGATTATCATAACTTCGTAAAACGTATCATGCTGCATTTTACTTAAATTCTTTTTAAAATATAAAACATTTGATTCGATCACACAGAACCGTTGTTTTTTTGATAACATTTCTATATTATGTAGCAAGTGAAAAATTGAAGAAATTTTTATTCTCGAAAGTTGTAATATTTCAAACGTTTTTAAAAATTTTGTGACAATTACTTTATGGCTGGAAATCCAGCATATAGAATTTGTGTTACGTCTTTATTCAATAACATCTCAAAACTTTCTGTAAAGAGATTCGGTAGTATACGCATAGAATCCAAAGGAAATATAAACACAATATAAACGTTGAGCATTGCTAGAAGAGATAAGACTACAGATTTATAACAAACACGATGATCAGCAGGCGAGATGGACAAGCAATTCAATACGAACTCTGGAAAGATTCAGATAAAACGTAAATCATTTGAATTCAGAATTTTATAAATATTTTTTATATCGCAGTACTACTTTTCATATTTTATTTAAAAGTAATCATTAGGACTAGTCGATGAAATGTCAGAACTTCTCAAATCATTTTTATCATTACATTAGTCTATGCAATAGTAATATTTAGAGTATTATAATACGCAGAATTCAATATTTTAATTCCATGACGTTTTGAAAATTAGTCGAAGCTAAAATTTAATATTCGATGTCTGGTCGCTTCTCAATAGTCATTTTTGAATACAATGTCCCGCTTTGTCTTCGGGACAGAATTACAGTCCAATTAATTAAATCTCAATATAAAATAAGGATATACCAATTGATCGGCTCCTCCGCTGTAAGATGTTTGCTGAACTCGGAAATATAATTGCTCGCAAGGTAACTTTACGATACTAATTTTGCGATAACATGTAAAAGCCAACGAAAGACAGGAACTGGTATAAAAGTTAGATAAGAATTACACGGCGATAATGTTCCCGATTGACCGTAAATTAATACGTATGTATGGATATGTGAAACTTTTTGAGAGTTGCATTTGTGTGTGCCTTTGTATAATATAGACACTCGAATATGACCGGCACGTTTACGAGCGTCTGAGAGTGGCGCTGCTTTGGAAGGACATAAACGCATACATCTTTTATTTCATACAAATAAGGGTAGGAAAATATTACATCTCTGCTCTTTCGAAAGAATCGGTGCTGCGATGATTTTCAGGTTGTCTGCATTGGGCATAGCGTCAATTGCTTCTTATTTCATGCAATATATGTAATAGAAATCGCAAAATGTACCTTCTACACAGAGAATTCTCCAAGCAAAAATTCAATTTTTTTGCAGTTACATACATTACTATCTTCAAACTTCCTCTCGATCGGTGGCCATTTAAAATTAAACTGTTTACATGCTGACGCAATGGAATAAGTAGACATAAACCAAGAATATGTACTTATACTTCCACTGTGCTGAAGATATGCAATTGACAACATTCTAACGGATATCATATTCTTTGTGCCACGGCCACCCACCCTATCCTGATTTTAACCATAGAAACCATTTTACTATTAGCAACAATAGTATTGTACATAAAATTGGACAATATTTCTGTAACGCAAGTGGAGTTCATCATGATCCTCGCGAGGTGTGCAGTAATATAAGACCATGAAGTCGATATATTGACAGAATGAATGTCGAAAATATTGATGTGTCATATGTAGGCCACGTACTGCAACGGAACGTAATATTTCAGGCTCGATGAATAATATCAGTTCATCGTTACATATCAAAAACTTCTGTTCATTGTGATCCGTGCGATGCGTAGAGTAAGATAAGAAATAATATGCTGATAAGGTGAATGTATGGAATTTCGATTGAGCGTTTGTAAACGTCCCACCCCGTAACGGAACTCCATAACAGTTCAGTGTCCTTTAAAATTATTAGATGATATTTGTATACAGAAAGAGTGGTGTACATTGTGGTATCCATAAAAATTCGCGGTGCCTATAAAAATTTAGGACTATAAAATCGGTATATGTTTTCAGAAACTATCTTGAAAACTATGAAGTGTCATGTGTAAGACACGTACGTCACTGAAGCTCCGCAATATTTCAGGCTGTATAAATAATATTAGATCGTCGTTATATATTAGAGAACTGTGTATGTAGTGAACCACGCCATGCGTAGAAGAAAATGGGCCCATCAGATCGAGATGATAAATTGATTTGGTGAATATATTAAATTTTGAAGAAGCATATATAAACATAGCACTACATATCAGACATCCGTAGTACTTTAGGCTCGACAATAAATAGTAGGTGATATTTGTTTTTCCAAAAAATGATCTTCATCGTGATCCCTGCGTAGAGTATAAATATATAAGGCCATAAAATCGATATGATATACTGACTGAAACTATGTCGAAAGCTTTGAATATCTATATAAGCTCTTTACAGCAACGAAGAACCACAACAATTCAGGCTCGATGAAAAATCACTTTTATATATCACTTTTATATATCAAGAAATTCTGTCATACTGATTTCCGCGATGCTTCCAATAATATAAGATCATCAGATCGAAATAATATATTGATATGGCAAATATATGTAGCTTTGAAGAAGCATATGTGAACATCATATCCCGTACCTCTGAGACATTTCAGACTTGATATATAATATTAGATGGTATTTGTATACAAAAAATGGAGTTCATCTTAATCCCTACGTTGCGTAGAATAATATAAGTCCATAAAATCGAAGTGATATATTGACAGAGTGAATGTCGATAATTATCAAGTGTCATATGAACACTTCATTCCATGTATCGCAAACCCGGTTATTCCATCCTAGATAAATAATATTAGATGATACTTATATAAAAATAAATAGTGTTATAAAAATAAATAGTGTTATATAAAAATAAATAGTGGTGATCCCCGCTATGCGTAGAATAGAACAAGGCTATTAGATCGACTCGATACCTCGACAGAATAAATATGGAAAATTTTCAAAGAGCATAGGTAAACCTCAAATAACGTACCAGATCCCCTTAACATTTCAGGCTCGTTGAATAATATTATATGACATTTACATAAAAAAATTTATCATATTGATCCTCGTGTTGTGTTGAGAAATATCAGATCGAAACGATATGTTCACAGAATGAAAGACGAAAATTTTCATGTAGCGTATGTACATCGCGCGAAGAGCAGGATATCCGTATCATTACAGGCACGGTAATATTGTTAATATGATAATTATTTATTAAATCATTGTTATTCATAGTGATCCCCGCTTTGCGTAGAAAAATATAAGACAATCGGCTCGGTATATTCACAGAATGAATGTAGGAAATTTTGAATGGTCATGTGTAACTCCTGTACCGTGCCGGATTGTTCTAATACTTCAGACTCGATGAATAATAGTATACGATACTTATTAACCAAAGGATGGTGTTCATAGTGATCCCAGCGTTGCGTACATTAATATAAGGCTATAAAATGAGTATGATATATTAACAGAAAGAATGTGAAAAATTTTGAATTGCCACATGTGAACCTCTCTATACGTAACTGAACGCCATATTAGATGACATTTTTGAAGAAAAAATTGTGTTTATTGTGAATACTGCAATGTGTATAATAATTGAAGACAATTAAATATATATGATTGACGGAATGAATGTATTGACAGAATGAATGTCGAATATTTTGTAGTGATGTATGTATGCCCCCTAGTGTACATGCGAACCGTAATACGTCATGATTAATGAGTATTAAATGATATTTTTTAAAAAAAAGTTGATATTGCTCCTCGCGTTGCGTAGAACAAAATGAGAAAACGCGATCTACATGATATTTTGACAGATACAATGTTGAAAATTTTTAAGACTCACATGTAAGCCCCGTACTGGGACTCCGTAACATTTCAGACTCGACAGATAATATAAGATGATACATACATACATACATACATACATACATACATACATACATACATACATACATACATACATACATACATACATACATACATACATACATACATACATACATACATACATACATAAATACATACATA
>NIPQ01099819.1:0-19992 GCA_002806875.1 Lepidotrigona ventralis hoosana
CATTTCTGGCAGGCACCTTTATGCATTTTCCCAGTTTGACAACTTTCACAATAACTTTGTGTATAAATATTCTCTATATGTGCATACGTTCTCACGTTTATTAGTTCGTAAATACGCAATTTGCACTTCTTTTAATACATCCACACATATTTGTGTCGATAATTATTATCATCAACATTGTCATATAATTATCGTACAAACTATATTTATTTATATTTTCTGTTCATTATTGATCACTATAATTATAGACACGTTGTAATACCTCAGATCAATTGCAACCTACAGTCATACTTCATAATTAAAAGAATTTAAATAGAAGTACATTCATACAGTCATACAATGTCATACAAAATTACACTGTGAAAATGATTATATATGTATCTCTCATTTGGTATGAGCCATCACAACGGACTTATTGAAAAAATAATTTTTTGTACTTATTTGTAACTAAAAATGGATCGTAATATTTAATTAAATATTATACAAAAAAAGACTGTCTACATTACATAAGTGGAATACTTTGAATAAAAAAAAATAAAAAATGTATTTGATATCAAAATTAAATTATCGACTTTTTATGGCAGTAAATAATTTAATATTTACAAAATCTGTAAATTTTTAAATAAAATTTTTCAAATTCTGTGACTTTATAATTCTGAAGATCTATAAATTTTTCTGTATAAAAGAAATCTTGATCGATATTAATCAATTTACAATAAACGCGCATTGTACATAATTATACCATTATATCATTTTTGAATATCTCCCTGAGCTTATTAAGTAAAAATACAAATATAATCTTTTATATTATTAAAATGAAGGATCATTCTTTTGTTGAAAGCATTTTTATTACAAACTGTATTTAATATTCTTTATCTCATTCTTCTGTTAAAAAAATTAGCATGTATTTGTGTCTAATTTCAATAATAGTATTTTACATAGTACAAAACTGTTGTTTTCAAAAGTAAAATCTATATTATATTTATTAATAAAATATTAATGCGAAAAATGAAAATATTGCAATAAAAAATTGATTTTATGAATAAAAAAATAGGTCGTAGATTATCAAACAGATCTTTATCCGTTTCTATTTAAAGTTTTATGAGTTATTTATAAAGTAACAAAACATAATACAAAATTATTAAAAATATTTCAAAATCACAGCATTTATGCACATATATATATATCTATATATAGTAAAAAATGATACAAAGCTCAGAGAGATAAAGTATTACAAGTCATTAAGTATATATTAAGTATATTCATGAAATAATCAACTCACAAAGGCAGACATAATATTTGTTATGCTAATGGAGTATTTGAAATATTTAAGATTAGTAAACAAGAATTATGAAAAATATCTAAAACTGAATTAAAAGTAAAAGAAAAATGAAATAATTAATATTAAATACATAGTACATACACGTAAAATAATTTTAATTATTTGTTAATGAAACTACATTAATTGCATAAATTTATATAGACACATAACTTAAAATTTTTTAGCACAAAACAATTTTGACACAAGAATGTTTTAACTAATAAGTAAATTAAACATACATTACTATTAGACTAGAAACATAAGGCAAAACGAAACTTAATGAATAATAATAAATTTTTTATTTTATGTACGTTTCTAAAATATTTTTTCTTTCAATGTCTGCAAAAGTTTTGTTAATCAAATCATTATTTATTTTGTACTAGAAACATAAGGCAAAACGAAACTTAATGAATAATAATAAATTTTTTATTTTATGTACGTTTCTAAAATATTTTTTCTTTCAATGTCTGCAAAAGTTTTGTTAATCAAATCATTATTTAT
Source organism: Lepidotrigona ventralis hoosana (assembly GCA_002806875.1). Taxonomy (NCBI): domain Eukaryota; kingdom Metazoa; phylum Arthropoda; class Insecta; order Hymenoptera; family Apidae; genus Lepidotrigona; species Lepidotrigona ventralis. The sequence continues at coordinate 1,823 of NIPQ01099819.1, forward strand.
TTTGTTGTTCCAAAGTTATATCTTATTTCATTGCGTATTTGTTAGAAATTGTATTTCAAAAATAATATAAAAACATTCTACAACATTTATAACATGTTTATTGATTCTAACTACCATGTCACTTTAAAAGCTTAGTTCCAAAGTTATATCTTATTTCATTGCGTATTTGTTAGAAATTGTATTTCAAAAATAATATAAAAACATTCTACAACATTTATAACATGTTTATTGATTCTAACTACCATGTCACTTTAAAAGCTTTAATTAAAAATTATTGGTTTTTCTATATCAATATTCATGTATGAGCAAGAAAACAACTATGCTTTCATGTTGCACTTAATCATCCACAGTATTTTAGCAAGATCAGAATTAATTTTTTTTCAATTAAAATTTAAATACAAAATATGAATTCTTAAAACAAGTAAATTTTTAAACCATGTATTACGGTCCATAAAACTGATTATTTGTAAAGCATACTCAGATCATTGATAAGTAGAATTATTGCTAAAAACCAACTGTATCCTATTTTCAAAAATATCTTAATTTCCTAAATATTCGAAAATAGTTACCATATTATTCAATTATATTGTAAAATACACAAAATGAAATGAATTACTTCATAATTACTAATATAGTTAAAAAAAATAATTAGATATACAAATAGTAAATCAGAATTTTTTAAAGAATGCCAAATATATGTATATGTATATTAGAGAACTATAATATACATATAGTATATATTATAGAAGAGAAAGTTTCTCTGTAAACAATCCATTTTATGCAAACCAAGTTTACATAGAATTATCTTTCAGTGTAAATATATAATCATATAGAAGAACTCAGCTTTAAATTAAAAATATATTCCAATATATATAATAAGCCTCAAACTGACAATATATATACTTAAAGTTCCTTAAGCTTATCTTCATTGTGCATGAAATAACAATAAGATTGATAGTACTAGAAGTACTATGCTAGTAAATAGTAAATACTGATATTATTTAGTATTTAACATTGTGCCAACATATTAGCATAAGAAATTCCATTTAACAGATAACTGACTATATAATCTATATAAATATTAATATTTTGTAAATATAAAGAGCACAATAAAAAAGGATCGGAATAAAACAGAATTGTATGTTAATGATATATAAATAAAATTACGTACTACAGATATTCACAATCATTCCTGAATGATTGTATAATTTCTTTATAAAACATGATACAATTTTTAGTCATTAATTTTGATACATATTTGTGAAAGTGCAACTAGCTTTTATCAACCAGTTTGTGCTAATTACCGAAGTAGATTAAAAATCTGTACATTTCTTATTAAACATTTAAAGGTAAAAATACAAACATACATTTTGCATATGTCGTAATTAAGTTGAATTAATTAAAATTATCTTTTCTAGTAAAATTATATAAATTATTAAAAGGACAAATTTGTCAATATCATCAATATACAAATAATATACAAAATCTTGCTTTAAACACAAAAAAAATAATGATAAAATAATATGTATCTTATAATAACATACAAATTTTATTACTTTTAACTTTTTTTTATGAAATTCAAAGTAAAAATAATTAATAAACAACATATCTAATTTATTTATAATAAAATAAAATGTTTTAATTTATTTCTGTATAACCTTTCTATAATCGCAGCAAAATTTAATCTTATAATATAGCAAACATTTTTCTTATCATTTTCATACGAGGCAAAAACTAGCTTTCAAACTGGGAATAACAAATTATTCGTCTTATTTCTTGACTGAATTCTCACAGTGTGCACCATGTATCACAAATAGTTGGTCAGTCCAGATAATATTATTATGGACCAATCATTCAGAGTAAATACTAAACGACGTCCATTCTCAAATTATTTAATGTACAGATGTGTCTAAATAATGTATTTGCTAATAAAATATACAAAATGTATGGAATATACATGGTTTTAGAGCTAAATGCGATAATTTGTGCTCGTATTTTTTTGGTTTTTTGAAACAAATTCTTTCAGAGATGACGCTGATGGATAAGTGCATGTACTGGAAGTTGTCTACCCCTTTGATACCTCTGACAACGACCCATACTCAAATCATGACATTCATACACATTAGCCACAGCACCACGTGATGAAGAAAAGTTAGTTGATTCAACCGAGTATGGAACAGAGATATCAAAGGGTTCCTCCAGTTATTCCATCGGATGGTGACGTCCTCCACACATTCCACAGGACGTGCCACACCAATGAACAGCTCTTAGTGGAGGATAAATCCACAAGCAAGGAACGATCAGTGATAATAATGCCAAACCAAACCATCTGCGCCCACATCCTTCTTCTGTACTACAACTGCACAATTTAATATTCATTTATAATGTATTCTTATGTTATTTGATAAATCATAATAACAATTTGATTATCGGATAACTATTGAATACATTATAGATATTAAAAAATTTATATTTGAAAAACTCTTTTATCATATCATATATCACATCGGCTTGGAAAAGATCAAACAAAAGTAACTGAAATAAATATCTCAACAAAAATTTTACTCACCTGCATGGATTCTGGGAAAAATCACCTTCAGCATCGCTCATACAGTGATATAACATACCCTGAGCACACGACAGACATGAAATTTTTGCGATTCCTCGTTTAATTGGATCAGGTGCATATTCACAAGATCCCCTAGGATTTTGCTGCTCTGAGTACAGCTCTTGGCAATGTTTACATCGTAATCGAACATTACGTTTCATAGTATTTTTAGAAGGTTGAGTTACTATAATATCTGGTTTCTTTAAAGAACTGCCGGTATTATGTCTATTTAATCGGTCTCCTTTATGGTCACCAATGATGGGATATAAATATTCATGGTTAAGCGTTGTGAGCTGCACATACGAATAGCTATCTGATCCAACATCTTCAGTCGATGCCAAAGGATGCTGAGATGGTGGCACTTTTATAGACGGTCCACCAATATAATGAATAGGTTTATGTGAATCAGGAAGATCTGAACACTGCGAACGATAATTGGACAGTCGTACATGAGATGTGTCCGATGATGGACGTGGTTCTGGTGGTTCCACAGGTAAATTTAAAGTCTATAAAATAAATTGAATTTTATATATTTTATTTTACATCATTATGCATTATATCTATTTCTATTCAAAATACATACCATAAAAACATCCTCATCACCAGCATCTAATGTCGAATTGGTCAACCCTGAATTATAAACGACCTATCGTTATATATTTATTTAAAGCAAAAATTTATAAATTAACAATATTTGAAACAACAATGATATCCTTACCATTTATAGATTTCACAAAAGTAGCATAAAATTAATACAAATTTTTATCATTATATTATTATGAGACATTATGTTAATTCTACCATCATAATGAAACTTTAACAATTAAATTAATAATTTACCTTCTAACAATTCTTCAACAGCTGTGCGAACACCTTTATCAAAAGCTCTTGCATCTGCAGCTGTTTGAAAGGTCAGACCAAATCTTTTATCTCCTGTCCTCCAATGATGAAAAGTCGGCATTACCTTATTATACTCAAAATCTTTTTTAATTGTACAGCTGAGAACAACCTATAAAGAAAAGATAACTTTACATCATACATTACAACCAATCTATTAAAATGATTAGTAAATATAATATATTACTGATTGATCAGTGATGCGTTTTCCATAAATAAGATATTCATGCCTCTTCTTAGTTGCACCAGGTGGAGAACTATTAGAAGATCCATGATTTTGGGTATTAGTAACACTTGTAGTCGATACAGATTGTGTAGTGTTAGTAGTAGAGGCAGTCGTAGTAGAAATACCAGATCCATTGGTATTATTAGACTGATGTCCACCTGAAGAAACTGGTCTTCGTCTAACAGAAACATTTGCTAAACCACCGCCACTAAGAGGAACCCAACCACCTGAACTGTCATCCCTTGTCATTACCTGGGCACGAACCCTTACCAGATAGTTACCACTAAAAATAAAATTTCAGGAAATTAATATAACTGATAATTAATCTATCATTGCACTTGTTAATACAAACATAATTATTAAAAATTTCTTAAGTAATAATTTAAAAAGATATTTAAGATATCTGATATAAGATTTAAGATATATGATTTAAGATATCTGATATTTTTATCTGATAAGATAAAAATTTATAACATTCATCATCATAGAACAACATCATAACGATATATTTAAAGGACAATAATATACTTAATAATGATATTACACATTTATATATAACATATATTTCTATCACATAAGGTTGGTAAGAAATAAAATTTTATTCACAGATTTGCAATCGGTGAGAAACTTCGATGCCCGTGTAGGATCGAAATTGGTTTAAAGATATTGTAAAAAACGCGCAAGACCGACATGTACGCGAAAGCGAAGAATCGCTATTCTATACGAGATAGCAGATGTTACGCGCTGACATCGATTTAATGAATGAACGGTCACCCCTACACACACACGGGACAACACACCAACACTTGCACCGAAATCATACGTTTACTTGTGTAAATTTTTATAGATGTCCAACGAACATGACACGTTTCTAAGAGGGAAAGAATCGTCCGAAGGACCATGTAAAATTCGAGGAAGTTGAAATAAAGCGATTGATAGGTGTTCAAAATGTTGACAGGATATCGAGTGGTATAAGGTCGGACAAAATTGTCAGGTGCCACAATGTGAACGTGATATGAAGGAGCAGAAAACCTAAGTCATAGTCACGGACATTTCAGGTTTCGAAGCGGAACAACCATCAGAATGTACCACAGACATTGTTATATTACTTACTCCTCCGACGCCTCTGTCATGGTTCGAACTGTCGAAGCCTTTACTCAATGCCCACTTTTTCCCACACTTCACCATTTTCGTTGCATTGAAAAGACATTCGGCCGCGATTCTGTTTATGGAGCTTTTTTAGGCTAGTGCCAACCACAGGAAGCGCCCTAGTCCTCCTCCCTCTCGCATTCCCCGTACAGTTCATCCCCACGCCCGACTCGAACTCACAGTCCACGCCTGCTCCCTTTAGATTTTACCGACCGTCGCTTTCGTTTCGAAAACATCTCTTCTTCTCTATGTTTTCCAATACACCATCCTCGATTGAATTATCAGTCATTTTGCCAGAGTGTAACCGTATCGTCTTTTCGTTCTGATTCTTTGCTGAAACTACAGAAAAAAAAAAAAAAAAAAAAAAAAAAAAAAAAAAAAAAAAAAAAAAAAAAAAAAAAAAAAAAAAAAAAAAAAAAAAAAAAAAANACTCACCCCGCAAAATTGACTGACTATATGCTAGCTATCGACGCTTTTACAATGAAAGCTACCGGTCTGCGCAACAGGATTCATTCATCGATGTTGCCCATACAGTCTTGTTAATAATTAAGCGCGCTAACGTCTCTATGGCGGACAATATATGTACGTCGCGTTGCTCATCCTGCGAGATTGCTTTATTGTGTATCAAATATTTCAAATATAATCCTTGTCATCTTTTATCAAAAGGCAATTTTACCATGTTTCAAGCCTTTAAATTCTCGCGTGACGTATTATCTTTCTGTAAAGTTAATGTCGAAAATGCTTTGCGTTATAATTTCTCAACTTCCTAATAAATCGAATCGCTGTACGATTTTTTTTTTTTTTTAGCGTAACAAACAATAACGAGTAATGTGTGTAATTTTTAATTTGGTATTTTGTCGATTGTAATTTAGCCGTCAGTGCATGTACATCAAACAAGATATTATCGTTTAATAATGTCATGTAATGTAACAATATGTTACTTATTTTATAAAATGCAATATTGACTTTGATACTTCTATCGGCTTGCGTATCCTTATTTAAACACGTCCCTGAACTTGAAGCGTTCAGTTTCCAGTACATTTATCTAGCCGATGTTAAGTCTTAATTGTGGATCGATGATAGCGCAAATTTTTGTTATATGTATCACATAATGTCTAATTTGTTTTATAGATATAAAATTCAATGATATTGAAAAAAAAAAAAAAAAATTAAAAAGCTGATATATAATCTATTTTTGCAGGGAAACCTAAAGAAAAAAGCCGGTAATTTTAATAGCGTGTTATATTAATAAAATAACACTGAACGACTAACACGATATCGATCATTATAGCATAATTAGGGTAGAAAAAGAGATAAAACTAAAGGACACGAAATGAAATAAACGAACAAAGGTAATCAAATGTATAAAGTTTTGAGGCACAAAATTACATAATTGTTAAAGAAAACGATGTTTTGTAGTATGTTTAAAATAATGATAAATGATAAAAGTGAACAGTAAACGAAACAAACGGTAAATTATAATAACATGTGATATGTATTTTACATGATCTTTTTAATTTATTTCTAAAAGATTAACCAATTGTAACAATTAATGATCGATAAGTATTAACGATGCGAAACATACATACATTACTCCATCCTTATACTCCCACGCGTAGAAAGAAACATTGATCCATATTTTTCTTCGGCTAATTCATTTTATACATGCTTATTTTACACTGTAAGCGTGTCCTATATAATACGTTTTATCACGGAAAATGTCAGAAAAGTTTTACAAGTATGTTATATCTGAGGTATTAAAAACTTCTATTTGTACCGCGTTGCATCTCGTTCGAGAAAACGTCTTTTCAAGTATTTCCGGTCGCTGAAAAGTTTCTGGCATAGAACTGAACAATGCTAAAGGTTAGCTTTTGACAAATAGCATTGCAGAGATCATAGGGAAATTTGAAGGGATGACAACGAAGAAATTTTACATCTGATATAAATACTCTCACTATACTAGATCTATTGAAATTGGTAAATTTTCGAACACAACATCGCACGAGAGTTCTTTTGGAGTATATAAATTTAAATAATACGAATAGCCGCGAAAATATGTTGGCATGCGTAATATTTGCATCAAGTTTTGTAAATATACAGTGAACAATGTAAATAATAATCAAACAAATAAATGTGGCATAGAATCAAGAAATAGTCGACAGCTTGACAACGATATACAACTTTGCTTATTTTACCGACAATTAGTTTAAGATTAATATGGCTGGTAATTTTTGGCAAAGTTCACATCAGTAAGATATTCTTACTATTTTACTAAATAGATATTTTGCAATTTTATTTCATGAAATAAATAAATAAATACTTTGTACTTTTAGTCAACAATGGCTTTTGGATAAACAGGACTTGGTACGAGAAAGACAGCATGATCTTTCAATTTTCACAGAGGAAGAATATCAAAAATTATTCATCTTCTTTTCCAATCGTAAGCTAAACGTTCGATCAGTCAATTAATCGAAAATGTTGTCAATGTGACTTAATATTGTGAAGATTAGGAAATATTATTGTACCATAAGTTCAATGTAACTGTATTTGTATCATTTATATACTTTATGTATGGTTATATGTGTTTAACTAATTTAAATAAACATTATATTTTTTTAGTAATACAGGTACTAGGTGAACAATTAAAACTGAGACAACAAGTTATAGCTACAGCAACTGTTTATTTTAAAAGATTTTATGCTCGTAACAGCTTAAAGTGTATAGATCCTTTGTTATTAGCGCCTACATCAGTTTTTTTAGCTTCAAAAGTAGAAGAATTCGGAGTTATTTCTCACAATAGATTAATTGCAGCTTGTCAAACTGTAGGTATGTAGTTACTTTATAGCAAATGTGATAATAGAATAAGATAAATAAGTCTGTAAGGCAAAGAAATATATAACGAGTTAAGACAAATTATATATTTTAGTGAAAAACAAATTCAATTACGCCTATTCTCAAGAATTTCCTTATCGTGGAAGTCATATCTCAGAATGTGAATTTTATCTTCTGGAACACCTAGATTGTTGTTTAATAGTGTATCAACCATATCGACCTTTATTAATTCTCATTCAAGATGTAGGACCAGATGAACAATTACTCACATTGGCTTGGCGTATAATTAATGATAGTTTACGTACAGATGTATGTTTATTATATCCACCACATCAAATAGCTATTGGTAAGAAAGTATAAAAAATATTTGAAATACTTAGAGCACAAAAAGTATTTTTATACTATAATATTATGTCATTGAAAATACTTTTAGGGTGTTTACAAATAGCTTGTGTTATATTGCAAAAAGATTTAAAAGCATGGTTTGCCGAATTAAATGCAGATATGGAGAAAATTCAAGAAATCGCCCGTTACATCATTAATTTATACGAACTGTGGAAAACATACGATGAGAAAAAAGAAATTCAAAGTTTATTATCTAAAATGCCAAAACCTACACCATCACCACCACAACACTGACAGCAAATTACCTTACCGTCTAATATTTGGGACTAATATTCCATAATAAAAGTAAATATTTTTGCTTTTATTAATTGTATTTAAGTTACAAATGAATTGGTTTATTTTGTACATGCACTATTCTTCATCATATTTTTTAAAATACAGCAGTCATCTTTTTTAAAACAAAGTTGTAATAAATAAAAATTAATATTATACAAATTATAAAATATCTTGTATATTTTATCAAAATTACAAACATTATATAATATACATGGACAATCTATATATAATTAAAAAAAACGTTTTTTGTTTTAAATACTTCAATATATATTTTTATTTGTTTAATCTGAAAAATTTTTATGTGATTAGCTTTTTTATTGAAGTAATCTGAGATGTTAATAAATGATTGATACAAACTGATAAAAATTTATCGTATTTATTCTTTATTTTAAATTTGGTCTGTTATTGGCCCTTCCCCCCCCCCCATAGTGTTCTGTTTCTGTTTCTAATTTAATGTTTAGAATATTATACATTATATATTATTTTTGGTATGTAACACAATATTTAATAAATCACGTATTTTGCAAATGTTAAAAAAAAGATACATCGGAAAACGAAATTTTACTATATAAATTGTTTGTAAATACAATTCTATCACAATTTTGTTGTACTAACTGGAACCCTTGGAATATCGTTTCCAAAATTTTTTTACGTCGTCATGACCTGCTTTTGTAACTACCATAGTCCGTTTTCTATGAAAATAAAATATTTTATATTATAAGTATTTGTTCATTCAATTCTTAAAATATATAAATAAAATAATCAATATAAAAATAAACCTTTCACTTTGCCAAATTAGTACTCCAGTAGAAAGAGCATGATCTCTAAGCACTTCGAAATCAGTTTGAGAGAGAAATTGACTGTACAAGACCCCTTCGCTAAATGTAAATCTATTTCTTTCATTTTCCCACAGTTTAATTTGATCTACTATTGTGGGAGGTAAAATTGGAGGACCTGCTTCTATCATTTTACTGTGAGCATGTTGCTGCAAATAACTGTTAATATAGCAAAGTTCAAATTAACTGTTTATTTTAATTGCTTGATATATTTTATATAAGCCCTTTTAATAAAAACGTACCCTACAATTTGTGCAGCAGTAATTCCACTTTTTAAAGCTTGACGTACTGAATCTCTTGTTAATATTGATACAACCAAGTTTGGGAACCTATAAATAAAACAGTTTAAAATTTTATCCGAGAGTCATTCAATATGAAGTGTTCAATTCTTTCGAAAACATACCTATATAACATTTCACAAAATAGACCAAGTAAAGCAACTTGTAAATTTGAGTTTGTATAAGCATATACCCTGTAATTTGTTTCAACAACAATGTATCCTTCCTTCTCTGGATCTCTAGACAATGGTTTATTTTGCCCAGTTGCAATATTTAATGCTAATCTTGTAGGGTAAAATCTAAAAATATTCATTCAATATAATATTATTATTTATCTTAAATAGTCTTTAAAAAGGTGTCCTTCCAGGATTTAAAAATGTTTACCTTCCAGCTTTTCGTTTCCTTTGATAAACTAAACCAAATTCCCTTAAATGTTGTAAAAATGTTAACAGACCTTCAGACATTCCTTCAGTACTGTAATCTTTACCGAGAGTTGAAAAATTTAATTGAAATAGAAAAGTAAGACACTCGACTAAGTCAAGTCCTCTTGCTTCTATTGTATCTAAATATTGTAAAATGAAATACCACACCTATAACATACTTAAAGAAATGAGTATATCATAAAATTCACAAATTTTTTTTTATTTCATAAATGTAATTCTATTATTTACTAACAGAATAAAAAAAAAAAAACAATAATTATGTTTAAGTACCTGTAATGCAGTTTCCAATAATAAAAATTGAAAACCTGCTTGTGTAATGACTGGACTTCCATCAGCTTCATCTCGCTTCATTAGACCAGCATGTAAAAGAATTCTAACAGCATCAGCAGATATACCTATATAGTAATTATTCATATCAAATTAAAAGACAGATATGTTCTGTACATCTCTCTCTCGAGAGAGAGAGAGATTTTAATACAGAATATATATATATATATATATATATATATATATATATATATAATCTATCTGATTAAAAATAGATTACCTTCTTGCTGTTGTGAACCAACCATGTAATGTAAAACACATTCCCATCTTTCTAATGCATATGAATCTAAAAATGCAACATCTCTAGGTTTACTATCAGTTTCTAATTGATTTGACATTGTCCATGGTTTTCCACCTCCCAAAAGGACAATTTTTAAGTTTTTCTTGAATGTAGTATTCAAAATCCACCCAGGTAGCCCACCTGGTATTGATGCTTCTTTCCATACATTCAGTTCATTTAATATTAAAACTACCTTTTGATGTTCCTCGAAATGAAGTTTAGAGCACCAAGAAGCAATAACTGCTTGAGGTACAGGTTGTTCAACAAATAATAATCGCATAACATAATGTTTTGCTATTACTGGCAATTCGCGAAATACAGCCAAACAAATTGGTGGGTTGTGATATAATTTATTTAACACCTCTGGTGGACGTGATTTTAAATATTCTTGAAGATTTTTACACTGCAACCCTGTTGGTCGTAATAAGTTCTTTCCGCTTATTGTATTTGACATTATCTATTTATCAAAGAATTATATATAACATTGAATAATAGTTGAACTTATGCCTATTTTATTCAACATGAAATGTTATATTTATATTTGAATTTAATTAATAAACTATATTCATATTAATTTCTCTATATAAATAACAATAAACTATCTTAAAGAATCGCATGAATAATATTGTATGTTATATGAACGTTACATTATGATATGATAATTACAAAATTAATATCTACGATTTCCTCTTCAATTGAACGCACTCGCGGCACTTAATACACAACACAAGTTATATCATGATGTATAAAACACAAAAGATATGCACATTCATCGAAAATAGTATTTTAATCTCACGGAAAACAAATAATTTCATTCGCATATATTTGATATTTTTTTTAAAAGAATTGTAATTGTAATCTAAATTATTAAGTTAAAAACAAAACTATGACGAAAGTAATCATTTTTATATTTTAACAAATTTATAATTAAGTTAAAACTAAGTGGCTTAAAAATGAACACACTGTCAATTGGAAGTAGTGTATTTTCGATTTTATATATTGGTACATAGTGTTATAAGGAGCATACTTCATATGACAATACAGAATATGATTTTTATAACAAAATGTACTCGATATGTAAAAGTACTCACCCGGCTACAGGAGTAGAACACGCAATAACGTGTTATTTCTTTAATCGTTCAGAAAAATGTCTTGTAGTAGCTGGCGCGAATATTATTCGAGTATTTCGTTTAATTCCGGATGTGGACATAACGAAGAAAGAAAAGTATACAGGTACATTCAACTAATTGTTAATTATTCAAAAACAGAAACAGAAATTAATATTCTATTTTTCTTAGAAACACGTCCACCAAAAATGAAATTAGAATGTTTATCTCAATATACTTTGCATGGAAATGTAATGTCAATGCAAGCTGTAACTCTTATTGGATCTCAAAGAGATTCTCTTTTGTTAAGCTTCCGTGATGCAAAATTATCAGTTGTAGAGTATGATCAAGATATTCACGATCTTAGAACAGTATCTCTACATTATTTTGAAGAAGAAGAAATACGAGTAATTAACATTGGAACATTTAACAAATATCTTAAAAATATATTTCTTTTTAATCTAAAACATGGCCGTAATTATGTTTGTCCATTTTTTTCAAGGATGGATGGACAAATCATCACCATATTCCAATAGTTAGAGTAGATCCTGAAGGTAGATGTGCTGTAATGTTAATATATGGCAGAAAATTAGTTGTGTTACCTTTCAAAAAGGATCCTAGTCTTGATGACGGAGATTTATTGGATAATTTAAAAGCATCATCCAATAAAACTCCTATATTATCATCATATATGATTGTACTGAAAAGTTTAGAAGAAAAAATGGATAATATAATAGATTTACAATTTTTGCATGGTTATTATGAACCAACATTGTTAATATTATACGAGCCAGTAAGGACATTTTCTGGGTAAGTTTGAAGATTAAACTTGTACGATTTTGTTTTTAATGAGGCAATAAATGTGATGTCATATTTTAGCCGTATTGCAGTTAGACAAGATACTTGTGCTATGGTTGCAATATCATTAAATATCCAACAAAGAGTGCACCCCATAATTTGGTCTGTATCAAATTTACCATTTGACTGCTATCAAGCAGTACCAGTGAAGAAGCCACTTGGTGGTACTTTGATCATGGCAGTTAATTCTCTTATCTATTTAAATCAAAGTATACCACCTTACGGAGTATCCTTAAATAGTTTAGCAGAAACTAGTACAAATTTTCCATTAAGTTAGTATTACATATTATATTTAATGTATATTTCAAATATATTATTTAATATGCTTAATTAAATATCTTATTATTATAGAACCACAAGAAGGAGTAAAAATAAGCTTAGAAGGTTCTCAAGTTGCATTTATTTCTTCAGATCGTTTAGTCATTTCATTAAAAAGTGGAGAACTGTATGTATTATCTTTATTCGCGGATAGTATGCGTTCTGTAAGAGGTTTTCATTTTGATAAAGCTGCAGCAAGTGTTTTAACTTCATGTGTAAGTACAGTTAATTTTAGTCAATTATGTTATATATATTTATATATAAAAATATTTTCATAAAATAACATGAAAATTTAGGTGTGTATGTGTGAAGATAATTATCTATTTCTGGGATCACGTCTTGGTAACTCATTGTTATTAAGATTTACTGAAAAAGAACCAGAAAATTTACAAAATATAAATGAAACTGAAGTAATACTTGAAGAAAATGAGACTGAAGAAACTCCAGCAAAAAAAATAAAACAAGATTTTATAGGAGATTGGATGGCATCTGATGTATTAGATATAAAAGATCCAGAAGAATTAGAAGTATATGGTAGTGAGAGGGAAACACATACCTCAATTCAAATTACATCGTACATATTTGAAGTATATCATATGTTTGGAGCATACATAATAATAAATAATTCATTGAAAACAAACCATCTAATATATATTTAAATTCTTATATTTTATAGGTATGCGATAGTTTATTAAATATTGGACCATGTGGTAATATATCTATGGGTGAACCAGCTTTTCTATCAGAAGAATTTTCACATAATCAGGATCCTGATGTTGAACTTGTTACAACATCTGGATATGGTAAAAATGGAGCGCTTTGTGTTCTTCAGCGTTCTATTCGACCTCAAGTAAGTTATGCTTTGTAAATTATTCAAATTAAAATATTTTACATGATATGATAAAAGCAATATTTACATTTAAAATAGGTTGTAACTACATTTGAATTACCAGGATGTGAAGATATGTGGACTGTTATTGGTACATTAAACAATGATGAACAAGTAAGACCTGAAACAGAAGGAAGTCATGCGTTTTTAATTTTAAGTCAAGAAGATTCAACGATGGTATAATGTCTTTTATGTAATTATTATAATTTTTAATTTTTAAATATGGTATGTATATACGTGTACATATTTCTAGATATTGCAAACTGGTCAAGAAATTAATGAGGTAGATCAAAGTGGATTCAGCACACAAGGAAGTACAGTATTTGCTGGAAATCTTGGTGCAAATAGATACATAGTGCAAGTTACTCAAATGGGTGTACGTCTTCTACAAGGAATTGAGCAGGTATGTACAATGTTATTTGAAATTATACTTAAATAATAATCTGAATATAAATATTTATATCGCAAATATAGATCCAACACATGCCGATAGATCTTGGATGTCCAATTGTACATGCAAGTAGTGCAGATCCTTATGTAACACTACTTTCTGAAGATGGACAGGTCATGTTACTGACTCTTAGAGAAGGGCGCGGAACGGCTAGATTGCATGCTCAAGCAGCTAATTTATTATTCGTAAGTTTACAATATAGTTTATAACATATGTGTATTTACTACAAATTAGTATTTATATTTTTATTTTATTCAAATTTTAGCGTCCTCAAATAGAAGCATTATGTGCTTATAGAGACGTTAGCGGAATATTTACAACACAATTACCTGAAAATATAGAAGATGAAGCACCCGAAGAAGAACATAACATAGAAGAACCACCTATTGTTGGTAATATTGATAATGAAGATGATCTATTGTATGGTGATGCACCAGCTTTCCAAATGCCTACACCATCACATACTAAATCATCTGAAGGTGTATCTAAAAGAGCTCCTTGGTAAATATGTAAATTCAAAGTTATATTTAAACGTTACATTTTTAACAATATTGAAGTGTAAAATTTAAATATTATTGATATATATATATATATATATATATATAGGTGGCAAAAACATTTACAAGAGATAAAACCAACGTATTGGTTATTAGTATATAGAGATAGTGGAACGCTGGAAATTTATTCTCTTCCTGATTTACGTTTATCCTATCTTATTCGGAATTTTGGATATGGGCAATATGTGTTACACGATAGTATGGAATCTACAACATTACAAACGACACCTGTTAATGAAATTCCTAATCCTGAAATGCAGGTATTGTAAATAAATCGAGTTTTAAGATATACGTAAACTTAAATTAAAAAATAAAATAATTAATTATATAAAGAAATTCATCAAATATATAATTAGGTGCGGGAAATTTTAATGGTAGCATTGGGTCATCATGGTAATAGGCCAATGTTGTTAGTACGACTTGATTCTGAACTTCAAATTTATCAAGCATATAGATATCCAAAAGGTCATTTAAAATTAAGATTTAAAAAGTTAGATCATGGTATAATACCAGGACATTTAAGGTATATATATATATATATATTTTTTTTTAATTATCTTATTTCTGTTTTTACGATTTCTAATTAATAATTTATTTTGTAGACCAAAACCAAGGGATGAGGATGTGCCTACAATGAATGAAACTCGACATTGCATGATGCGTTATTTTAGTAATATCGCTGGATATAATGGTGTATTTATTTGCAGTGATTATCCTCACTGGATATTTCTTACAGGACGTGGTGAATTACGTACTCATCCGATGGGTATTGATGGTCCTGTTACTTCATTTGCTCCTTTCAATAATATAAATTGTCCACAAGGATTTTTATATTTCAACCGAAAGGTTAATTAAATTTTTTATACATACATTTCTTAAATTATCTTTTATAATTATTAAAATTAAATTAGAATATTTATGTATTAATTTTAGGAAGAATTGAGGATATGTGTTTTACCAACTCATTTATCATATGATGCTCCGTGGCCTGTTAGAAAAGTACCATTAAGATGTACACCACATTTTGTCACGTATCACCTTGAAAGTAAAACTTATTGCGTTATAACGAGTATAGCTGAACCACTTAAAAGTTATTACAGATTCAATGGCGAAGATAAGGTATAAATAAAATCATCCAAAGCCATGAAAGTAAAAATAACGTCTTTGTTAATTTTTTTTTTTTTTTTTTTTTTTGTANACGACCAGAACGATTTATTTATCCTTCACAAGAACAATTTTCAATAGTACTATTTTCACCTGTTTCATGGGAAACTATTCCTAATACTAAAATTGAACTTGACCAGTGGGAACATGTTACCTGTTTAAAAAATGTTTCTTTAGCTTATGAAGGTACAAGATCTGGTTTAAAAGGTTACATCGTATTGGGAACAAATTACAATTATGGTGAAGATATTACGAGCAGAGGAAGGGTAAATTTTATTTTTATGTTAAATACATTAAATATATTAAATGTTATTTAAAAGTTTATTTTGTAGATACTTATATTTGACATAATTGAAGTCGTACCTGAACCTGGCCAACCATTAACAAAAAATAGATTCAAACAGATTTATGCGAAAGAACAAAAAGGTCCGATTACTGCAATTACACAAGTATCTGGCTTTCTAGTTTCAGCAGTTGGTCAAAAAATTTATATTTGGCAATTGAAAGATAATGATCTTGTTGGAGTTGCTTTCATAGATACACAAATTTACATTCATCAAATGTTAAGCATTAAAAGCTTAATTTTAATAGCTGATATATATAAATCTATTAGTTTATTAAGATTTCAAGAAGAATATAGGACATTATCCCTTGTTAGTAGAGTAAGTAAAAATTTTCTTGTAATTTTGTTTTCGTGATTAGAGAATTTGTAACGAATATATATATATATAAATCTATTAGTTTATTAAGATTTCAAGAAGAATATAGGACATTATCCCTTGTTAGTAGAGTAAGTAAAAATTTTCTTGTAATTTTGTTTTCGTGATTAGAGAATTTGTAACGAATATATCATTTTCAGGATTTTAGGCCAGCTGAAGTGTATACTATTGAATATTTAATTGACAATACTAATTTAGGATTTCTTGTGGCTGATGGTGAAAATAACATGGTTTTATTTATGTATCAACCAGAATCACGAATTTTCAGGATTTTAGGCCAGCTGAAGTGTATACTATTGAATATTTAATTGACAATACTAATTTAGGATTTCTTGTGGCTGATGGTGAAAATAACATGGTTTTATTTATGTATCAACCAGAATCACGAGAAAGTCTTGGAGGACAAAAATTAATTAGGAAAGCTGATTTTCATCTTGGACAGAAAGTAAATACATTTTTTCGTATAAGATGCAGAGTTTCAGATCCTGCAAACGATAAAAAGCATTTTTCTGGTGCAGATAAAAGACATGTTACTATGTATGGTAAGTTCAATAAAAGACTGTAAATTAACTGTAAATTTATTTAAATGGAGATATATTAATTTAATTTTATTAGCATCACTTGATGGCAGTCTTGGTTATATCTTACCTGTACCAGAAAAAACATATAGAAGATTACTTATGTTACAAAATGTTCTGGTAACGCACATTTGCCATATTGCTGGTTTAAATCCCAAAGCATATCGGTAATTATTATATTAAAGAGAGATTATTTGAATAATAAATATTTTTTCTATATTATTTTTTATTTTTTTAGTACTTATAAAAGTCATATTCGAACTCAAGGTAATCCTGCAAGGGGTATTATTGATGGTGATTTAGTTTGGCGTTATCTTTTCTTGCCCAACAATGAAAAGATAGATGTAGCAAAGAAGATTGGAACACGTGTACAGGAAATAATAGAAGATCTTACAGAAATAGATCGACAAACGGCTCATTTTTAAAATAGTGCCTTTTTATCATTCCAAAAAAGAAAGTTTTAAATGATCTCCCATTTGATTCTTAGTCTCCGATTCGATATAAAATTTGACTGAAAAAACATTTTTTATTAAAAATAGTAATGATTACTTGTATTTGTACTTTTTATGAAATATCTATTTCTAAAAGCTAATTTTTTGTAAACATATTTGAACCATAAATACAAATATAAATAATATGAGTGTATGTATATATATATATTAATTGGAATTTTGTACAAATGAAGAATATAACATTGATTTTTTTATTTGCTAAATTCATGAGTTATCTTTTGTCAAAGAAATAAATATTAATTTAGGCAATAAATTTTCATAAAGAATTTTTTTTTTGTGTTTTATAAATGATTATATCTTTAAAACGAATCTAAATTAAAATTTAAAATACATAATGAAATCAGCAGCGGAACTTCAAACAATTCGTGCAAGCCGAGAATCTATTAGACAAAGCATTATAGCACGGCGGTTAACGAAGATTGAATCTGTACAATGTATGTATCATTTATCATGATAAATGT
>NIPQ01099826.1:0-19989 GCA_002806875.1 Lepidotrigona ventralis hoosana
TACGATATTTTATTTCCGTTTAGATTTAATAATATTTTTTTCGTTCGGTAACAATTCCAGTTAATTGAGAATACTGTTGATCAAATAGAGATTAAATTGTATGAAATTTTTCTATCAGCTGAAATGTTTGATTGTAATCTTGAAGCTGCTACGCAGGGTTAGATATTCGTTTTATGTCTGCTTATAAGGCATAAAAATCGGCGATTTCTAAGTTTTTGTCGTTAAGATGTGCCTCTGAGATTGAAGAACCATCATGCATATATAATAAATTAATTTTCTGATTAAATCGTATCTCGTTCAAACACTGTGATTATAATGAACCGACAAGATAAATCTAAGCGTAGAAGAAGAAAATTCAATTACAGGAGAAGGAAATATATCAACTGATAATAATCACAGGAAGAAATGGAAAATATTTTTGAACTGATAATTGGAAATATATCTGGCAATTCAAGCATTCTAATACATTTTCAAACTCGAAGTCCGAAATTTCGGAGTCAAATGTCAGCTCTAGATAATAATCACAGGAAGAAATGGAAAATATTTTTGAACTGATAATTGGAAATATATCTGGCAATTCAAGCATTCTAATACATTTTCAAACTCGAAGTCCGAAATTTCGGAGTCAAATGTCAGCTCTTTATTACATTCGAAATTAAAAAGTCGGCATTTGACATATTTCAGACCAACAGAAAATCTAGAAAAATGAACAAGAGAATTCTAAATCTACTGATTTGTGAGTTCATCGTACGAAAAAATAGACCATATTTGACGTACATTTGTTCCAAAGTTTATCGACTCTAAACATTAGAAAGTTTCCAGACATGAAATTTGCCACGATCGAGAGTGATCCGCGATTGAAAGGATAAACAGTGGAAAAAATAAAAAAAAAAGTGAAAAACGTATTGCAGGAGATTACATATCGCGATCGACGATCGCGTTCCCGCGAAAGTGTTTCACGAAACGTTATGTAAATGACTGAATTTCCACGGCATTCGAAGCTTGTGTTTCCACGTGAGCACGACCGGAGCGCACGACTTTCTTGCCCCGAAGAGTGAAAGCGGCCGCGATTTAATTCTTCCCGAGGCACGCGAGTCGCCTGCAGCAGTCACGAAATGCAGAAATCACGCTCACTTTGAGACAGGTCATGGCAGCCACTTAAACTTTGCCCGTGTCTTTGAATTTCTCGCGCCAGCTTATCGACACGTTGATAAAACCCGCGCAGTTTCTTTCATTCTTTTCACGTTTCTTTATCTATCTCTCTCTCTCTCTCTTTGTTTGTTTTCTTTTGTGCTTGGACGAAACGAGACTGATTTTTAATAAAAACCTCATCATTGATAAGATTCACACATTGACGTATTTACGGAAGGGGAAAAGAAGGATTTGAATTTCAAAAAGCGTGAATTTCGTCAACTTGACAATTCTTTGCACTTTGGATCGTTTCTTTTTTTCATTTTTTGTTTCTAATAAAAATGAGTTTGGATTATCGAAGAATTATCAAGACGTATTTTCTGTTGCTAAAATACAGCCGAGTTCCGTCTTCGAAATTGTCGAGTCTTAATATCATTTTTAATCCCAACAATGATATAATTGATTATGGTAAATGCAAATAATATAAATAAGCAGAATATAATTATGTAAAACGTTGAAAGTAATACCTCGATTATAGTGAAGTGATTTATAACAGAATGATTGCTTACGAGTATATAAATTTATTAGTAGAATATCAAATGATATTAAGAAAGATAAATGACTTGGATAAATCGTCTCTTAAATCTGGCTAATGCACGATCGAAATAGAATTCTCTCGAAACTGTTTCCAATCGAAATATTAGTTAAGAGACTTTGAAATTATTAAAATAACTTTCAGCGCGGCGACATTGACTTCCCCTCGGAGTTTTAATCTGTTGACCGTAGAAAATTGTAAAGTCGTGTTATTTTAATACTGCAGAGGAATTGAATTTAATATTTACGCGTGAATCTCGTTAAAAACGATCAGATGAGGAAAGTTTCACTCAATTTCGAAGATTCAGCCAGCCAAAAATTTAATTGGATTTAATGAGATTTAAATTGTTGAAAGGTTATTTTATTAATAATTTCACGTATCTAACTGGAAAGTTATTGCGAGCAGCTTATCTATTTAAGCACGACGAAAAGAAACAAGCTGAAATAATAAGAGGAGAGGGCAAGCTGGATTATAAAGCTTAACGAAGACAGCCGTCTCCTAAAATATGTCAGTTGTTTCAAAGAATTTTTTACGTGCAATGTCACTCACAAAATGTGTGTGAGTTGGCCATACATTCATTATCAATGTATAACCTGGAATTGTGTTACGTTTCAGACAGAATGCTTGGGCATTATTCAAATAATATCTTTTAAAAATGACGACTATGCGTCAAAATGAGATTATGTGGCTATCAAGTAAAATAACATTTTACTTTTTATTTTAAATTCTGATAAATTTTTATTCATGTATCTGATGTCTGATTATTTGCTATTTCACTTGAATAATCGAATTAACTCAAATGAGAGATTATCTATTTGAATCTCACACTAAATCAAAGTCAGTTATATTATTGAAAAAATAGCAATAATAAATTAGTCGAAATAATTCATTATTCCAAATTGTTAATTTATTTTTATTTTGTTTCAAATAAAATGTGCCCACGCCTGATTCTTGGAATAGAAACTAATAAAAAACGATGAAGATATAATAGAGAAAAAATGTTTAAAAATGGGGACAAAATTACAGGGAACAGTGTTAAAATAAATGAAGTCTTGACATTTTGTTGTCTTTTTAACATCACGAGTGAATAAATCACTCTGAACTGCGCTACTTTTTCAAATGGCTACACGATACAAGGAAACAATTAACAGGCAACCAACTCGTCGAGAACGAAAGAAGATGTCTAAACAGTATTTACAAAATTAATCACTTCTGTCATCCATAAAGTATGACAACGTCGACCCAGGTCGACGAAATTGGTCCAGGAAGCGTGCAAAATCCCGATCGAAACAGCGATATATGCAAATGAGGCATCGTCGTCTAGAAAGGAGGCTAGCGAGGCGAGGGTAGATCAGGTCGCTGGCTCGCGAAGAGACCGTGAACAAAGACCGGTTCTCGTATGAAGGTCACTGGTTCAATGGCGCCCATATACACGCCGGGGCGTTCGTTCTCTCGAAGGCCGTTTCACTTTCGTCGAACACGACCAAAAACCGTTTCTTCTTTGGGCCGCGTGCACACACACCGCGGCTGGCCCCTTTCTCTTTCTCGTTTCTCCGACGCGTTGCCTCGATTCGCTCCGTTGCTCGGCCGATCCACTTGCACTTTCGACCACCAGGTTCAAGGCCAGCACGGCCGCCAGTCGAGGATTCGTTTCTTCTCTTCTGTTTCCAGACAACTTCGTCATCGAGGAAACGCGAATTTCATTCGGATATGGGTCAAACTGGCTGACGGATTAATTGGTTTGATTGATTTGCTTTTGAATGAATTTTGGTTTGGTTGTTTGATGATTAAACAATGCAAGTAATTTACAACACGACTATGTTCAGTAGACGTTTTGTACGTGGAGTAATGAGAGATATTTGATAGTTGATGAAACAGTTTTATATATGTGATCATTCCATGGTTTACAAGAGGATACTTTTCATGATTAAAAAAAAAAAAAGAAAGAAAATCTTTAAACATAATTCAAGAAACGATTCTTCGCTTATTAATAAACTGCAGATGTCCATGCATTTGAATGAAATTTATATATACAGAAGTATGTAAAATATATTATACGGAAGTATGCAAATGTATGATTAAATGTTATAATTGTTCATTTAATTTGGATCTATTCGACAAACAACTCAGCCAGTACCAATGAGTCGAGAAATTGTTCACCTAACAATTATTTACAAGAAATTCAAGCAATTTCTAATATAAAAAAGAGGCTCGAACGAGAAACGCTTACAAGAACAACTTGAAGAAAAACCGATCGTGATTGAGATCCTTCGGTTGTTGAAGTCTCGCGATTTCACCTCGCGATTTGGCGTAGCCTAGAAGGTGATAGCTGAAGGAAAGTTACGGGCCAGTGTACCTCGCGACGGGCGAAACAGTTTCGCTTTCTTAAACGACTCTCTCATGCTCGATCTCGACCGGTGAACCGGGCCTCGCACCGAGTTTTCAGGACCCCCGTTGATCGCGATCCGGTTTCTAAAACTCTCGCCGTGGTGTCTTGCTTTCGTTGGGCGATCGCCATTCCGCGGTCGGCCAACGGAGAACGAAAGTGGAGAACGATTCAGATCAGGCCAACACGGCGGGTCGTCGAACCGGTGGAATTCCCTCGCGTGACGCCATCGCGCGCTCAATTCGAACTTATTTTCTCTTTCTTTGCCGATCCGGTGAAAGCATCCAGCGTGCTTTCGATCAACCGCGAGCGATCTCGCGTTTCCACGGGAATGAGAGGCTGCCTCGACACTCTGTACAGTATGCTTGGATTGCTGTGTGTGAATTGCAAATTTTCTTTTCTTGGATTTTTGAAAGAATAAAGATGTGAATTCCACGAAATCGAAAGCGAATGACACGCATTTGTTGTAGGAGAATTTCGTCTTATGAATTTTTTTCAATATTAGACAAATAAGGATATCTTGATAGAGATGAAGATGTGTAGATTTTACGAACAGGACTAATCAAAGTGAAAGCAAGTAGTCAAATACCTAAAGATATACTTTTTGACCGTCATGACTCACTCGTCTTTAAACGAACAATTCTACATGCATAATTAATTGAGAAATTTGAAAAACTAGAGTACGTATTCCTCGATGAATAAAGGAGCTGAACCAAAAGTTTCTTAAATTAATACTAGACAAAGTATTTGTTTACCTGCTGGTCATCAAAATTAAATATTGTAGTTTAAGTATATATATCTTGTTTAAGTATATATTTCTCAACTTCCCACAAACATATATATAAAAACTTGCAGTATGTACGTAACAATAAATCTGAAAATTTAGCAAACTTTGAAGAACTAACGACGTACATGAATTTAAGTTAGATCAAGTTCCTCGAAGGGAGCACAGCCAGATGACCTATATAGCGAGGTCTGGGTTAGCTCTTCAAGGCATTCTGACCGAGTGAATCTAGTATGCGCGGTATCGGGTAGCCGAACACAATATCGGCAACAAGACCACGAACAAGGAAGGCTTTCTCCGTTGACCTTGGGGTCCAGCTAAAGCCCCGGAGCTATGTGAACTTGAACCAGTCCTGTGTTCTTTCCTCACGTCCATCGATGTCCATCGGTTTGTTACTTTCTTTCAAAGTCGATGATTTTCGGGACAATTAACACTAGAACTACCGACAGTTGAGACGTAGCTATCTCTACCAAAACCAGTGAAAATGATTGGTACTGGTATAAGTAGCCATGATACAAAGTTACTTTTATTTTAAATGAATAAAACAAAATTAAAGTTCATTATATTAATCCTTTAGCTATCCCTGCAAAAATCATTACATCATTGCGAAGAACAAATGTAACATGAAGTAGGAATTTTAAAATAAAGTTGTCAGACCAGTCAAAATGACTGGTGTGGTAGTTCTAGTGTTAATGCGCCTCCTTTTAACGAGAAATCGATCGAGGTTGTTGTGATTATATAATCCGAACTCGATATTAGATCTGGACTTCCTGGCACAGACAGGATTCATGCTCGCGTGAACCAATTGTCGACCAAGGTCGATCTTTCCGCCAAAACCATGTTCTTAAGCAGCTGGCAGAAACTCGCGAATTGATTGAAACAACGTAATATAGAAAGTGTAGCTTGGATGCGGTGAAAGTCTGGCCTCAGCCACGCGTTACACAAACTGATCTCTGACTGATTGGAAGATGGTTAGATTGCAATTACAAACGATCTTGGTGAAATTGCGGTCTTTAAAGCGTGTTGGAACGAATGAATGGAATTAATTTGATTTTCAGATCTACATACGCTATTTCGTTGCGTTTATTTGAAAATTCTAACAATTTGCAGCGTTTTAGTGTTTTGTATCGTAAAGGGAGATATCGTGGTTGCAAAAGATATTTATTTTAAGAACAGTAACGGTAAAAAATGTAGGAAAGAATTTTTGAAAGAACTGATATCTTTTTTTTGAGGAAGGCTAGACTCGACGAAGAGCTTATTAAAATAGCTAGACATCGAAAAGACGAAGTGTATCGGCTGAAAGTGAACAGGCACGCAGAGATATTCTCTAAATAGACGGAGAACATGAGGACCTCCTTCGAGCGTAAGCCGACCTTGCTGTCGCATCCAACTGTTTCTCTTTGTCCCAGACATTTTAATTATAGAATTATTTTTGTTCCCGTTCTCTCGTTTTCTCCTCCTTCCCGTTCTCGACCCATTACGTGTCAATTTTTTCACAATGTTATGAATTTGAAATAGAGAAGATTGCAGAAGAGATACAAAAAGTATACAGAATTCATATTAAGAATACTTCAAATCTCCATCTATTTTCTATTTCTTTATTCGACTTGATAGGAACGACTCAACACAAATTTATATAAAACTTTTTAAACAATACTGATTTATTCTTTGCTAAATGAATCGCTTATGTCTAAAAGTTTCATCGTAAAAAAGAAAAAAAATCTTCTTATTTATACCCGATTACTCCACATACAGACCGTATATTCCCCTACGTATTTATCTCCGAATTTTCCTCGGCAGCCATCCTTTTCCATCTATTTCACTTTCGTCAAATCAACTCTGCCCTTTTCTTTATCATTATCTATTATTTCCTCCGCTCTTCTCCTCTCCACTCCTCTCTTTACTCCCTCTTTCGAAATATCTGCACGTCATCTCTATCTCGTCAAGCCGAGCTCTTTCTCTCTCGCTGCTAGCCTGCCCCATTCGTTGCTCCTCTATTCTAACTCATGCGTGCTATAACGCGTCTTGTCCCTAACCTAATCCAACGAGAGTCGTGCTGAGCCACACCACGGACTACAGCCAGTCGCGCACTACATTCAGACCGGTTTGATGATTCAGGTTCATCTAGATCTAAACAACTACGACCTCAGCCATCACGTAATACATTGATCGCGAAACTCGCGGCCAGCCTCCACACGTGGAGGTTACCCTCTGTGAGAATAGTCATGCGAATGGGTCGCATTATGCGCACTCTGCAAGAACAGAATCCTTTGGAAGAATGTCGACTCGTATATATAAATATACGCTGCCCGACGTCATAAATATGTAGATTTCAAGCAGCGTGATTTTGCGGCATACAATTTTGCGAAATAAACTCTTGTAATGAACGTTATTTTTTTTTTCTTTTTTTTTTTGCGTGATATGTAATGCAGAGAGATATTGTCGAGGTATCTTTTCTTTTTGTTGACGGAGAGGAGAGAGAAGAAAAGAGATTGCAACACAACTCAAGATAAAGAACCCCTCGTTTGTCTGGACGATTATGTGCGTCGACTGGGTGAAGGCAAACATTTTTTAGCAGTTGAAAACGTATTTGACTCTCAAAAGCTTTTCGAGAAACTTGTAGGTCTTCGGTTCAACTGAATTTACGAAAGATTTCTTTTGAAAAAAAAAAAAAAAAAAAAGAAACGAAGTAATGATTCGTTCATTTAGATATTGCAAACACGATCCGTTGCATTGTAAGCCGATAGATAATGTTCACTGGTAATCTACTTTTGCTATCGGAAATTGAACTGATCGATATTTAGAAACTTATCTTACATCTAAACTCCTTCTTATCAGGTCAGTTACAGACCGATTTATTACGAAATCGATCAAAGGAGAAAATTTAAGCACAACGACAAGTCTGTGCTGTCTGTGAATAAATTACTAGCACTGTTCGGGCCATTTTTGTAATTCTAATTACTCGAATTATTTTATGCCTAAAAGACGTTAGATTTCTTATCCATGCAAAAGAATTTATTATTCTATTTATAATTAGATATATTTGAATAAGGGTAATGGTTTGCTCGTTGCTGGCAAGAAGTCCTAACATCTGCCATTTCTATCGCTACTCTTATGATTGCTCATTATTTTCATCCGCGTATCTATTATGTTGGATGAAGTAGTATCCTTTAGGAACAGTTGGCATCGATCATCCTATCGATGTTTAATTCCACCGTTTTTAGAGGAATTATGTTAAGGCTCGAAACTTCAAAGTGATTGGCCAGCACTCGCCATCACATTTGTATAAAGTAGGCTTGCCGTTAGCTAGGGGAAATTAGTGTGAAAAAGATTGACGGAAAGTGCGACGTGACGATCAGTGTGATATTCAATTACAGGTAAGTGGGACAATTTTTTGCAATTATACAGTCCACTTATTACGATCTCCGATCTCTTATCGGAATCGTTCCATTCCGTTTCATCTTACTATACTTCACCTACACGGTCGTTATTCGCTTGGAAATTCACGCGAATTCTGGACCCGAACCGGATTCATATTACTTCGTCTATCGAGTCGCAACAAAAGTATTTAATTGAAAAATAATTGTAAAAATACAATTTTCAGCTAACTTACAAAATTAACATTTTTCGTCTCATTCTGTTCGTTGAAGGAATAAAAAAAAGTCTAACGTAGAAATCCCTTTCCTCTTTAAGTATAGAGTGACGAACAAAAGAATTAAGGTTACAAAGCGGACAAATGAATACAATTAATCGTTGAAGCTATTCTTCGCCGACGTATTTAGCTACGAGAAAAGTTCGTCGTGAACTGTGTAAGCAGTGCCGAGGACAAAGGCTATAACCCGTATATCCCTTCGTCGTATGTTATTCTATTAAACCCGAAAATTCAGTGTTCTAGGACATTCAGGGGCAATGGAACGTACGCATTGCGGGGACGAGTGTTAGCCTGAAATTCTCGACAAGGGAGACCTTGACCTTCGCTAGACGACCTACAACGCCCGCTTCGTTCTATCGTCTAGGGCGATCCTTGGACGAAATTCAGAAGGGTTTAATGTCTACGCTATTATACTTATTATAATCCATTCTTCCGCGTCTCGATACGACCCGGCGAGGGGACCTCTCGACAAACCAGATGAACGTGCTTCAAAATCTGTTTGTACAATCTGAAATAGAACGTACAGATAATAACGTGTACGTGAAAGTATAAATGATGATGAACTTTAAAATATCAAATTATTCAATTTCAATAAATGAAAATTAATTCTTTCGTCCTTTCGATGAACCTGTAAAAATGTCTCCGTAATTCATAGTGTTTTCACTGATTCGATACTTTCGCAACGAAAATACTTTGTCGAGTCTGTAGAAATGATCTCAACAGTGCACGAAATACCAGAATGCATCATTTCACAGAAATTTTCAAGAACGCTAAAAACAACTAACCCAGGCTATCATGAAACTCTTGTACGGTGCTTTATCAAAACAGAATCGTCTCAGTTTAACGGAACTACGGATGCAGAAGCTGCCGAATTAAAAGAGTTGTATGTCGATGGCGAGGCGACTTGTGAAAACAACAATCGAGAGAAAGAGCCACGTTGATCCGGGAGTACTCACGGCTAGGTACGCCATTGCACCGAGATAGATGGACGGTTAGAGCGAGTGCGTCGAAGCGGGATGCGGGGGCTGATCGATAAAAGCGGCAGTCGGGTTCACGAGCCTCATTCAAGGACAAGGCCATGTGATAGCGGCCGCGCAACCGCGGTCGCGCACTCAGCCACCCCTGCCTATCGGCTGGTCGTTTATGTCAGGCTTGTCGCTACATTGTGCAAAGCCCTGCTCATATTCTCTATAAACGATGCCAGAAATTAACGTCGGATTATGCAAAATTTTTCCTTCGACATCAGCTACTTGGTACCATCGTTATTTGACATTATTTGTAAACATAATGAATACAGTATTCCATGTGAAATTCTTTGCACAAATCGTTTGGAAATATGACGTTTCAGTTTTTGTAATTTTTTTTTTTGAAAATTACTTCTATGATAATACTTTTAGCATTAGTCGTTAACATCAGAAACGTTGCAATTCTCTAATTACGTTAGATATTTTTCGAGAAAGTTTACCTCAATTGTGAGAACTTGAAATGTTGAGACGTACTCGAACATGCAACTATACGATACTACAGTAGACAAGCGTGTCCCAACATTGCGAGCAATCGTCTCCCTCGATTGCGCAGCACGCACACGCGCCTAGGTCAACCGTGAGTGCTGCGACTGGCTCTGTCTGCCTCTTTGCAACCCCTGCTACTCCATTAACGCAAGTCCGTTTGCACTTATAGCTGACACGCGTCGAATACGATCTTATATACATGTACGAAATTATATACATGTACGAAAATTATCTTTGTAGTTGCGTTGTATCGTAATTGCGGACATATTTGACGGAATCTGTGTCTTCTCGCACGAACGTAATTCGTAAACGCTGTTTATATAATTCGCGCGCTATGTTTGCGCATGCGCCGTGTAACTCGTCCTAGCGAACGCGCGCGAAAGAAATTCGAGAGTGTAAGTGCAACGAAAGGTTAAGTCATCTGCTTCCGGTTGAGAGAACCTCTGTTTAATCAAACCGAGGAAACGGAGAAAAAGAGAGAGAGAGAGAGAGAGAGAGAGAGAGTTAGAAACACAGGAGTTAGAATGAGGAACAGAGAGATTGAAAAAGAAAAAAAAAATTGAAAAGGAAACGAATGAAAATAGAGATATTTTGATAAAGAGAGGCGACGAGCGACACGTAGCGTTATCACGTTAAGAGGGTGAGCGTGGCAGAAGAGAACGGCGGAAGGGTAGCAGACGAAACTGACAAGGAGGAAAACTAGGGAGCCGGCGCGCGTGAAAGGAAGATAGCGAACGGCGCGGCAGTGTGTGCGCACCGGGAGATCGTGTTACGTGACGTAGTGTGGGGTCGTATCGCCGAGCACTCGCTTTATATACGTGCGCTGTCAGTGCACGCGGATAGCGCGCTGGAACGTCGAACGCTATAGGTCGAACCATGCTCGCTCGCCACAGGCTATAGGCTACCCGTAGGGGCGCGATAGAGAGCGAAGAGAGACGAGAAACGAAGCGAGACGAAGACGTACGTACGCGCGGAGGGAGACGGATAGAGATAGACAGACGGCGGGAATGAAACGGAGATAATATCGAGAGAGACGCGTCGGGCGCGAGGGAGATATCCAGACAGAGGAAGAGAGAGAAACGAGAGCGCTTATGCACCGCTGAATCCTTCGCGGCCGGCCGCACTCTCACTTTCGCCGGCGCCGATGACGGTTCTCGTCGTCGTCGGCTCATTGCCGTCTGCGCTCCAACCACCGACTTTTTTTTTCGTTTAACCGTGAGTGTAACACATTACGCACTGATCCACACCACGCTTTTCATCGAAGGAAAGGAGAGAGCGAGCGAGCGAGCGAGCGAGAGAGAGAGAGAGAGAGAAAGAGAAAGAGACAGATGGAGCATAGAGGGCGCCTTCTTGTCGCGATGATTTCCCGCGTTTGTCTTGACCACGTGATCGATCGTATCGATTATCGATCAAAGTGAGAGAATCGACGCGAATGCGAGTCGCGAGGCGTGCACGGAGTTCGTAATCGAGTAATCGAGACTGAACGAGGCAGCCACGATTTGCCTTTACGATTTATCTCGTGACGAAACTCGAGCAGGGGTTGACGATCTCGGAGGCCTTCGAGACGATAAACCGCGGTCAACCGTGGAGGTGGAGGTGGATCTCGCGCTCGTGCTGTCTTCGTCTCAATCGTGTGTATCAAGGGTGACAGAGGGAAACCGAGAGTGTTCCGAAGAGAGGGGCGAGAGTAACTCTCTGGTATACGAAAGCGGGAGCGAGAAAGTAGAAGGGAGGAGGACGTTGCGTGGGTGGTGGGAGAGAGGGAAAGGTCGGCGGTGGCTCGCGAGAGACTACTCGTATTCCGAGGACTGTTGTTTTCGGCGAACTGCTAAGAAACACTCGTCCACGCGGACCGGTCTCTTACGTGTATTCTCCCTTCATGCACTCTCGTGTATCGTACGATAACAGCCATTCGCGAATGGCAAGATTTTTCCATCAGTGATATTATTATTTTAAATGTTCCGTCGGACGGAATTGTGTCTCGCACGTGTTATCCGATATTGTGAAACGTTAAACGTGTGACACCTTTCAACACCGTTCAAGTTATGAATGGAAGTATTCCGACTCAGTAATCTCAAAGCATGAGTGGTTGGCAAGTTGTTTCTCGGTGATTGATCTGAAAACTGCATTGCAAATGTGCTCACCTGTACATTCGAAAGACTACGTATTTCTCGTGCGCTTATCTTTCTGTACTGCCAGTGTGGAAATATTACGTCAGTGATTTCCCAACGGACAGTGCGTTCTGAAAGGATATCGCAAGGAACATTCGCAGAAGGCGGCAGGACACGTGTGTGCAGGACGAAATTCTTCTGCAGGAAAAATCTGCATATTATTGAAAGTGACACTCGTGTTTGTATTCCCATTTCGCATTCGGTTACTTCGTACACCTCTCTCGAACGATCTCTCTGCCAAATAATCGCGGTTCCGCTCGCTGGGACGCGATCGCCGGCCGTTACCGTAGAAAACGAGTGCGCGGCGCGCGTAAAATGAGTGATTAGTTCGGAGTGTCGCCGCGAGGGCTTTCGCTGCAGGTGTCACGCCGCCGCAAGACATTGACCGTGACATTCGAGAGACATCCGCGCGGAGATACGGTGAAAACGTAGCAACAAACTGAGTGAGTCAGGACTGTTGTTGACGACTGAATTCTCTTAGTCTAGTGTTTCCGTTCTTTTCCTTTCCCTTCCATCTTGCGACGTACTGTTGCATGGCCAACGAAAGCACCCGACCACCGATTTGGTAACTTCTTGAACCGCGAATATCTTGCCCGTAGTCGATGTGCTCGCGTGTTCCTCGTGAATGAAGCCGATCCCAACGCGTTCTTGTCCGCGAGAGATTTTCAAGTGCGATCCCGTGACCCGCGGCCGCGGGTGAAATATATTAAACGTGGCTCACACGGCGAGGGACAGGGCCGCCGAACTACAGGCGGAAGTAAGGAGCGCGATTAGAGTGCTACATGGCTGGTGCCCCAGGCCGCCCCAGGGGCACCGCGGTGACACGGTCCTGATGTCACCACAGACCCAAATGCGAGGAAATCATAGAAACGCAGGACCAACGCAGCAACCACCGCCAGCCACTGTTGTAGTCAGTTCAACGTCCAGTATGAGACCACCGCCGCCGCCGCCGCCCCCCAGAGCCAGAGCCTCGAACGAGGGCAAGGGCCACCACGAGGAACCTACCAGCTCCATTCCCGATCTCGGTAAGTTATACATTTTTTTTTTTTTTTTTGTCCCCGCCTNGTTACGTGATTCTTTGCGGTATAAAGCGAAGCATTGAAATCTCGGATATAGGTATCATTTTCATCGTGTGTATCATTTTATTGTGTGTTTTGCGGAACAGGCGACGTCGTCACTTCGAAACTTGAAAATTCAAAACTTTTCTACGAGAGGTCAATATATAAAATATTACGTTGCACGCTTCATTCTGGAGTTGAAGCCTTCATTCTTTGGTGAAACTTTTGAACAAAGTTTCTCTTTATTATTGCTTTATCGTTTGATAGAAACGGAAATTTCTTTTGTTTTTTCAAATACGTGAGAATGGTGAGTCAAATTGTTGACTATAGGTAAATGTTATTGAAAATATTGCATGTGAAAATCAGGATAAAAAAACAGTATAATGTCCTAATGTTTGAAGTTTGATTAGTGTCAAACGTGGATTTTTAATTCTCGACAATTTATTTATTTCGCTTTTAACGAAAATACACAAATAATAATGATTAAATTTGGATTTTGAGCCTTTCTTACTTATCGAAATGCGCAGAAATGGATAATTTCGATTGATATTATTAATCTGGTTCTTTTTTTTTTTTTTAATTTAAATGGCGCCTTTTACGTTATCGATTNGTTCTTTTTTTTTTTTTTAAATGATATGGCGCCTTTTACGGTAACGATTGCAAAAAATTGATATACACTTAAGACACATCGCTTTTTGTACGTAGAAAGTGGAGTAGTTTCATCGGGGCGATGATTTACTGTTAACGATCGAGCCGATTGGTCCAGAGCGTGTAAATTCTAGATATCCGTAAGTATCCCGACAAGTTTCTCAAACCTTGAACTTTAATTTGAATTTAAGTGGACTGTCTGTGTATCAGAAGTTTTTTACGTTCGTTTCTGTTCGACTCGCCATTCCGAAATTATGAAACGTGGCAAAAGTGAAAAATCTGTCAGGAATGTTTGGAAGTTCTCGAATAATAAACATTTCAAGTTAACTCTTTATAAACATCGTGATATGATACAAATATCGATGCGATAAATTTTATCTTTGGATTATTCAAATTCAGATGGAAATGTTCAATGAATTTACAATGTCAAGAAAATCAAAACCACTGATCGGAAGATAACACGTGTTTAGATCGGTAAGATTCGAACGAATATCTACTAACGAGATTTTAATTAATTATAGTTGAAAATTTCCATTACCTTGCCCAAGGTAAAGTTAGCTCTTTAGCTCATATCAATTTTTATTTTTTCTTATTTTGACAATGTATTTCCCCGATATTTCTCTAAGAGAAACGTGTCTTTTCATTCTTCAAATAGAAACAAGTCACTGCCGCTTCGCGACAAATTTGGAGCATTGCCTGTTTGAATGAGAAACGCAAGATCTGTCTTCTTCAATCAAATAATTCACCAGTGAAAATAAGAGGAATACGTGAATATGAAATTTGGCTTTGTTACGAGCTCTAGTTAGGAACTGAGTTACATACTAAATCTATATCTATTATACTGAATATATTTCAAGTAAACTAAAATTTTGTTGTCATTCTATTTATCTTCGAATATTCAACAAAGCTTTCGCCAATTATACAATCGCTCGTTAAGTCAAATATTTGATTCTTTCTTCAACAGAAAGGAAACGAGAAACACAAATTTTTACGTAGAAAATTCAAGAGAATCAATTTGCCTATAGAAAATTCATGGTTTGTCACATATGGTTGGCTCTTACTGTAATTAATTTCTGCACCATGCTGTAATCGATTGTCCAGGATTGTGTGTAGGAATCATTCTTCCCTAACATTCATAAAAACTGTTGGCGCTCCGATCGATGTATGTACTATGTTTAGTGTTTACGTCTTTCATTAACGATAAGCGCAATCGTCTGCGCCGGACGTTCGTGTAACGCGAAGGCCGTTACGCGTAGGAGATCCGGAGGCGAGAGAAAGTTGACAGCAGCGCGAAGCTCGAAAGCTCGGTCGAAAGCCGTTTCGTGCCTAAAAATAAGATTTTCATCTCTTGGTCGGAGTGAAAGCCTCCCTCTTACCGCTATCCGGTGTATATACGCTTTTACTCCGAATATATCGGTGGTCGTGGCGTGTAAGCAAACATCGATACTCGTGGCTTTACCCTGCGGATGCACGCGGATTTCTGTTTTCTCTTGGTATTTTTTTTTTTCTTTTTTCTTCTTGTTTTAGCTAGATCACAATAGAAGGGGATGTAACCCTTTGTCGAGCGTCGCGATTTTCACGTGTAACACGGTGCGCGTATATGGGGTGTACGAATGAAGTACGATATCGAAGTTTAGGTTTATAATTGATATATAGGGGAAGAGTTGCGGTATTAGCGAAATGTAGCGGTTGTTTCTTTGAAAGGAACGATTTCGTACGATTAATCCCTCCGTAAGAAGGGTTAAACGATTCATCCTTGGTTTTCATTGAAACGATACTGTATTTTTAATCGAGAAGGTTTCAAAGGTCGGGCTTAATGAAAGACTGTATAATATGATACGCAGCATTTCATAAATATTTGAAAAGTTTTTTTTACATTTTCGAAAGCTTATAAAAGCACAGAGTTATCAGAGAGTTAATAAATCTAAAATAAGCTCCGTTGCGACGAAGTATCTGTAGCGGTGTAATTTCATGAAATTCTAGTATGTAACTTTGATTTTTGAATAATCGAGTTCACCGCCTTCGTCAATCCAGGGAAGTATCACTTCGTTAAACAAAGTGAGCGATTACAAAAAATCGCTATAAATCACATTCTCTTCGTTGTTTGAGTATTTTTATTTATTTATTTATTTATTTTTTTTTTCATACAAGAGGTACCTGGTGTTCTCGACGAGCAGAATGATTGATACTCGTTTTTACGCGTTGTATACAAACGAACTTTGTTGAACGGAATCGAATCATTCGAGCGCACGTGCACTCGAACGACATAAAATCTTTTTATTCCGGAAAGTCGAGCCTTGCGGGGATAGAAACGCGTTTTGCAGCTCCTCCTTGCGTTCGTTGTTAATTCAAAATAAATTGCCAACGAGCTGGTAAAGTCAGATGCCTCGTCGGTAAGACGGCAAACGAAGATGAACTCGAAAACGAAAGTAAATCGATGGAGTGATTCAATAGACACGTTGTTCGAGTGAAGAATCGAGACGAACCGCGTTACGGGGGGCTTCGCTCGCTGAAAGTTAATACCCAAGCTGCTTGATAATCGATAATCGATCGGTCGTCGATGAACAGAGGCCTTCTTACTGGCGAAACAATCTGCATACGCGAACCGATCGATTCGCGTGGCCACTTTATTGATTCAGATGACACCACTTGCGAGTAACAAAAATCGCGAATATTACATTCGATCCATTAATTACAGGCCGTTTCGCGTTTCTATGTTATTACGTAGATCACTGATCGTTTTGTGATCGTAACAATTTGCCGCGATGAAACCACCAATTTGAAATAATCTCCTCGTACGAGACATTCCTGAATGTTTGATATTAAAGTTTGATTGTAGGTTGTTTTTGTGAATTTTACTTGGTGCTTCGAGGTTGTTGTAGAAGCTTTCCTTATTTAAATATGCAAAGTACAAGGTAAACTGCGAAGGTAAATTAGTAACGAAGCTGAGACTTTTGTTGAGTACATAGAGTCGAAAAATTGAAGTTTCATTTCGAGTCCAGATCGTCTTATTGCCAATCGAAAACGAGTGGAACTATTCGAGCTATACCTGTTATAACTTGTGCAAATATTACTCTCACGAACATCTCGGTCCCGTTGAAAATTTATATCTCAAACAGTTTCGGCGTGGAGGATCAACTGGTTTGTTAAGATGGCGACCTCGACACGCAAATACAATTTCAACCATCGACATTGCGCTTAATGTCACGGTCGCTGATCTATTGAATATATTGTACGCACGATCGATAGAAAATAATATTGTTAATGAAATATTTTATAGATTTTCCAGTATTACATTATATTATGTAACGAAAGAATCAAATTATTTTTTTAGTAGCTAATAAAATCAATAACATCTTTTTGTTCATTTTTTTTTTATCTTAAAGTTTTGAAAGAGAGTAGAATTTACTGGGACATACATGTTTTTCTAATATTCTCACTAGGGACGATATTAAATGTAGCATAGCACAGCATAAATACATCTACCAAGAGTATAAAGATAATTCAGGATAATGTTTTGAAATGACATTATTCAGTTGAAAATAAAATTTCTACGTGGTTCCATGAGAATTCAGAGGTAATTTCGGAGTTTACAAATTCATTTGGAAGGGGTTGAAACTCTCTGTTTGCACTGCTCAACGATACACCGTTCGCACGACAGGTTGTCACGCTTGATTTTTGTTCTGATAAACGGCGGCCCGTCGCCGTTGAGAAAATACAACGTTCGTTTCGATGACATTGAACGGGAGGCACGTTATCACGGCTACGATAGCTGATAAAGGGAATAGCCGCCGTAACCGACGGGGGTTTGAGATTCGAATGAATCGAATTCACGGATGGAAAACATGGAAAATGGCCTGCTATGAATCGAGATTCAATTGCTCGAAATATCGACCGAGATAGAATTCCATAAAATGGCCGGATTTCTTTCTCAAAGCATCCTTAGCAAATTTGTGACGTTTCTCGATTAGTGACGCATTATCCAACACATCCTTGATATTTTTTATTGTTTCACTTTGTTGTTTGCTGTTGGAATTTCTACTTTTTATGAAACACGCGTGAGAAGATACGCTTAGAGTGTTTTACAATTAACGTCTGCTTGAGTCATTCGCAATCACAATTCTTTCGAAACTCGTCGCCTTCGTTATTCACTCTCGCTTTCGAAAAATGTATATCGGTTATGTTAGGTTATGAATTCAGTTTTTAGATCATTCTTTGTATTATTCGCGCTTTTTTAAGCGTTGGCAATGCACGTTAAAGAACCGTGTGTTTATTATATAAAACAGTCGTATTTTTATTTCCTTGAAAGTTTTATCATACTCGTGACATAATATCTTAGATAACATAAACACGATATAATAGTCTTTACTATTTTTAACGTACAAGTCGAGGCAGTTTTCATTATTAAGGAAACCATATACTTTAGTAAACACTTTAAATAAAATATTAAAATTAGTATTTTCAGCAAAACGTTAAGTTATTCTACGTTTGAGAATCCAATATTTAGGTATGCCTGTATCTTTTGTAATGAAAGAATTAACTAAAAATTTCCAGAGTCATCGAATCAAAAATTTCGACTAGTTCTTAATGAATTCGATTACATTTTTAACGAAAATGAAACGACAGGTGGAAATGTAAAATATTTTCAAATGAAGGAAGTCATATTTTTTAGTTAATAGCTTGCTCGTTTTTCTCCAGAAAAATTCTGTTAAATCTCCGAAGAAATAGTTGTTTGTTTCGGTCGAACGTAGGGAGAAAACTGAAGACATTTATTTCACTTAACACACCCGCATTAATTTTTCGCTTTTTTTGAACAACTTTGTAAGAATTTTTATTTACGGGAGAATGGGCAGTAGGTTTCCACGATCTATGCTAATCTTCCGAAAAAGAGCGAATCTCGAAGCTCGCTCTAAATATAAATTCGACGAGATGACGCGAGTGCCGCGACCTTGGCCATGAGAAATTCCGGAAAGCGCCCCGAAAACCCGCTGATACGTTTCACCGTGGAGGCGCCCGCATTCTGTATTAATAGTGAACGCCTCGTCTCATTCAAAATACGAATCTCCTTTCTACGTTTTCAGCCTGTTTAACAAGGTCTTTTATTCGAATTCTTTTTGAACGAGTTTCCCTCGTTCGATTGGTAAAATAAAATTTTATTTCTTCCTTCCCAGTCCACGGAAAATGAAACTTTAGATTGATGGAATTGTTAGTTGAATAGAAAGTTAAAATAGAAGTCTTTACTGGAAATATTGTTGATTTTAAGATTTGTTAACGTTATTCGATTCCGTGTTGGATTCGTTCTTTTTTTAAGAATTTCTAGAAATTCGCTTCTTTGTTACCTTTTCTTTCACCTGGATTCTCATGAAATAAACTTTAATAGAAGCTTAGCACCACAATAAATTATGGAAATGAATTTGTATGAATATATATGATACCTATATATAATACCTAAGTACTGTCTATCATTCTAATATATTTTTCACTTACGTATTAGCAAATATAATATATAAAGTTACTTTTAGTACATTTTCCAATATCTCGCATTTACAATTTTCATCGATTAAAACATTCAAAATTGGAATTATTTTTCCTTGCAATATCTTTTCATAAAAATTACAAACAAATTCAAAAGTATCCCTAAACAACTTAAAATATCAATCATCTTTCTGTCTACGTTTCTTTGCCTTAACAATATCTCAAGAAACTACCTACTTCTTAATAATCACATTTCAATCGATACATGTATATGTATCCTACAACAGCAATTTCTTTTTCTCCTTTAAGTGCAATTTAACGAGGCACTCAATATGCACACCGATTGCCTATAAATAATGCACCCACGTTTTATGCAAGCTAAATTACATATATACGTGCATCGTCATCAGCTGAGTCGAGGCGAGGACGTGCGCTAGAGTCGGCTTGTTTGCGCGAACCGCAGACAGGAAAACAACGTAGTGGATTTCGTTTCGCGGTAGTCGGGACGTGCGGCACTTTATTTGTACTGCAAAGAATGCAGGTAGACGTCGACGGGGGTGGCGGGGGCGGCGGTCGTG
>NIPQ01099829.1:0-19855 GCA_002806875.1 Lepidotrigona ventralis hoosana
GAACTGAAATTTAATCTTTTGTACATCTGGATACAATATAATACAATATAATATAATATAGTATAATATAATATAATATAATATAATATAATATAATATAATATAATATAATATAATATAATATAATATAATATATATTATATAATATAATATAATATAATATAATATAATATAATATAATATAATATAATATAATATAATATAATAATAATATATAATATAATATAAATAATGTAATATAATATAATGTAATATAATATAATAATATAACTCGATAGTAATTTAGATAGTTTTCAATAGTATATATTTTAGCCTTTTTCGAATTATAATTTTTGCTCAATAACAGACCCTGTTACGAACCTCGATCACACGATGAACGAGTTACCCTCTTTGAGTATTTCTGTTAAAGGTGCAGACTTTTGTCACGCCTCGGTCTCTCTTTCAGGAACATAGCACACTAAGAACGCAATAGAAGGGATGAAACGAAGTATCAAAACTCTTAGCACACTGAAAAATTGTAGAGTTCAAAATCAATAATGAAGTTAGTTAGAGAGTTATGGATTCGACATCTCCTCAGCACTCTACAATCTTATATAATTCACTGTTCAATAAAATAAATTTGTCCTTGAAATAAGATAGTGCTTTACTCCAATTTTTATTCCCTTAGCTTCCGACACATTGTCGTGAAAATTTGACAAATTTTTTTTTTGACTTTAATTTAAAACGAAGTAGAACGAAGAAATACAAAATTCTGTATTTTTTTTTATTATCGATACGATCTTTTTATTTTTTTGCGAAAGTATGAAGGTATTTATGTCAATAAATGTTTAATTTAAAAAATATCTCAAATTTAATGTATGTAAGACAAGAAAAATGTAAATATAAAATATAAATATATTTATATAATATAAATATAAATATATTAAATATAAAAGTAACTAAGTGATATTAACTTTTAAACTAAGTAATATATATTTTAAGTTAAATATATTTTCTATAAAATCACTATATATTTTAATATGTTTTCTACAAAATAAAATATTTATATTCCTTCCTAGAAATTAAAAAAAGTATTAGTAATTAGTGGAGCAAATTTTTAAACATAGGTACTTATAAAATGTAGTTTAACGAAGAAGTATGTATATTCCCTTTAAATTTCGAATATACGAATAAACTCTTTCGGTAATTATTTAGAAAGCGAATAATCTCACGAGTTTTGATGACCTTGAAATAGAAACTAATGTCAACATTCTGAACAATTTTTCTCTATACATATTATCACATCATTCGGTTTTAGTTTCTAAAATATTGGTATAAATATTTTTGTCACTTTATGTTAAGGACAGTTACGATTGATGTTGATCGTTTATTTCTGCTCTTTGAAATTTGAAGGTTCACCTACTGGATATGGGAAATGAAGAACTATGGTTGATGTGGACTATTTTTATTTTTATTGTGTAATAAGCCTGATAACTTCTACTAGATTCTTGCTTGAATCAAAATGTTAAAGATTTATTGATGATCACTGACGTTGAATATTATTAACTTTTGCCTTCGAATACTATTAACTTCTCACAACTTTTGCCGTATTTCCTCGAAGTCCTCTTTTATAACGAGCCTTGGATTACCCTTTTCAAAAGACTTTAAGGAGTTGGAGAGTAACGGATGTGTTAAGATCAATCAGGAAATATAGTGGTTTTCAGAATTTCTTATCCCCATAAGAATAACTCGGGTAGGATGGTGGAACGGTCTTCTGAAAACTATCCCCTTGCATACACAATCCTTCGAGTACGTACATGTTTATCACATGACAACCTCTGGTGCGGAAGATCTTGTCGCATTTGAGACTGACTAAATCAGCGCTTAATTTTGGGATTTTTTAAGTGATCAAATGGTTTAGAATTATTTAGAATTCCTGATTTGCCACGCTGGCTTGGAGCACATCCATGTCATAAGTGTTACATATCATTGGCCTTAACACCTTATATCATATCTCTAATGTTTGGAATATTTGCATTAATTAAAACTATCAACATAGGCTTGGATTAGGTTTAAATGCTTATTGACAGCTTTAACATAACATAAAATTTAGACAAAGAAGGATACAATCATTTAGTTAATCGTAAGATAAGTTTTGTTAAGCCACATAGTAATGCACAGTAACAGACAAAACATAGAACGTGTTTGGCGGAAAACTCGAGCAAACAATATCGAACTACAGTATCAAACTACAGTATCGAACTCGCAAAATACATTATGTATGCATTATACAATTAAATTTTTATTTTGACGACAATGCTATTGAAAGTCGAATAGTTGTTTTTTTAAACATTATGGCTGAAGTATTCGTAATTTTGAATAGTGATAATATAATATAATATAAAGTTTAATATGGATTGTAGTTGTATTATTATTTAATATTTACAATGTTATTCCTCATTCGATGCATAAACGTCTAATTGACAAATTTTTAGAAATTTGTTTATCATACAATATTTTTCGTTGAAGGAATATTTAAATAGTAATTTTAGAAACAAATGTACAATTGTTGCTGCTGCTGCGGTTGACTACGCTTCTGCTGTTGCCGTTGCTACGAGACCTCGGCCTTCCTTCTGTCTCGCCGCGCTTTCTTCCTGCTGACTACCGTGACCCATGAGACAGTTTCCACGTTGTACCCGGTCATATAGGACGTTCCAACGCGCTTCTCTCTAGAAGTCGCCGGTATGGTAGTCCTCGACGGCGGTGGTGGTCTGCTGTCCCCAGCGGCCCTGACCTTCACCCTGACCACCTAGATCCGATCCGCAGCGGAAGTCGTTTTTTCCCTACGGACTTCGTCCTTGAGCATGGCTAGATCTTTGGCCATAGATCTAACCATCTCCTCCAGCGCAGATATCGTGCTCGCTGGGGGAGTGGATCCGCACGGCGTTATTCTGCTGTGGGCCATCGCTTCCGTGAGTTCTGGCGAGACTGGTCGTACCCTCCCATGCTCCTCGTCGGGATTTTTGTTTTCCTTCGCCCTACAGGCGGCGCTTTCCAGCTCTGCAAGTATCTCCTGCAAGTATTGCTTCTGAATCAAGGCACATTGCAATTCTTTCTCTAAGGTCTCGTAGGTACCTTTGGTAGGATCCTTTTAGGTTGCCCGATGTTGCGGCAACCTTCTCGACCTTCTCCTCATACACTCCACTACTATGGTCAGATTGGCCTACCCCGCCCTCTCCTCGTCTGTCGACAGAGATTTAGTCGGGCGGGGGGCCTTCGTTGCGGGATCGAGGAAATATTCATTCTCGTCCCGCCCGTATCATCTCGCATCATGTTCCTTATCTAGCTCTTCTCGGGAAGCACTCTTCTTACGTGTCCCCCTGATGCTCCCAGAACCCTCTGAAACCTCGGGTCTCTCTCTCTACATTCCTTTCTTCCTCGAAGGACCGTCGTTGGGGGATGGACTCGTCGGTATCGACTCGTCGCTATTCGTGGACTCCGGACTAATGTTCATGAAGGTGTCCTGCGACCCTTTCTGTTCCCGTCTCGCTCCAGTTGCACTAGTAGTGGGATAGGTCACCTGTCCGCACTCGCGATTTTCCGATAACGATGCGGAGGGGGT
This sequence comes from Lepidotrigona ventralis hoosana, assembly GCA_002806875.1. Taxonomy (NCBI): domain Eukaryota; kingdom Metazoa; phylum Arthropoda; class Insecta; order Hymenoptera; family Apidae; genus Lepidotrigona; species Lepidotrigona ventralis. The sequence goes on from NIPQ01099829.1 coordinate 3,602, forward strand.
CCGCTCTACCACCCCCTCCCCACCGGGCCTGGAGTCTCCGAACCCTCCTGCGCCGGTAATTTTGACTTCTTTATGTTTCTTATTCATCATTGTTGTTTCCTTATATTGTTTCATCTCAGTCGTCCTCAGTATGCCAGGCTTGGGATCCACCAGGCACACCGTCTTCTTGCAGTTGTTCGATGACGACGAAGCCGAACCTTGTTCGCTCGCTCCGACCACGCCGAGACTCCGAATTCCCCTGTACCTTCTATTTTTATTTTACTTTCCGTCATCATAATTGTAATTGTGATTTCTCCTTCCTCTCGACCACTCATTCTTTCGCACCCTATTTCAAGAGGCCGAAGCCTACTTGTCACAGGGCCCCAAGGAGCACCACGGGGAGGCGAGGCGAGTCGACCATTTGGTCGGTGCAAGTCCTCAACTTCGCCGAAGACACCGCCTACAAAGTAGACCTTACGTGAATCATCAGCTAACATCGAGGTTTTTGATCCTATTCAGGTTGCCTTGAGGTCGAAAAAACCTGCACCAGCCTTAGGTCCCTGAACGTAACCAACCTAAACCTAACCGACAAGCACGAGATTGATTCTGAAATCCAAATTCTCACGCACCATATTCCATAGGCTATACCATACAAGTAATATGTCCACAACATGAACCTCAGCACAGATTCGTTCCTTTCACAAATAATCAAAGACAGAAACAGAATGAGAAGAAAATACCAAAAGACCGGAAATCCGATTTACAAACTCTATAGAAACATTCTCACTACAAACATACAAAAAAAGAATATTTCATGTGAGAAACAAAACATGGCAGCAAAAATTAGCAAAGAACACCGATCCCACACTTTGGCAAACTTATCGAATCACTGGAGACGTCAAAACCAAAATCCCCAAAATTTGTTTTACATGACAAAATAAACAATATTTTTTACTACACTGATAAGAAAAGGACTCGTAAGCAACTTTGAACAAATTCATCTGAACGCTTACAACATGCACTCTCCTCTTGAACAAATTCATCAAAAAGCAGCACGGATCAGAGAAACCTCCCCCCCCCCAAATCAAAATCTTATATTCTGCACACCTAAAATCATCAAAGAAATTTCCTAATAATAAAGGGTTTCTGACAAGATAAATTCTCTTAAACTAAAAAAATTGCCGAACAAACCAATCATCCAACTCTATTATATCTATAAAGCCTGCATCAAACTTACTTACTTTCCATTAGCCTGGAAACTGGCCAAATTCATTCCGATACTCAAACCTGGCAAACAAGCAACATGCATCAATAGTTATAGGCCAATCAGTCTTCTTAACATTTTTGGGAAAATATTAGAAAAAATCATCTATCACTACCTCCTCAAATATTTAGATGATAACCACGTCATAATACCTCAACAATTTGGCTATATATAAATATATCTCATCTTAAAAAATAGCAAATTCAAGACTAAAATTAAACTCAACCTCTACATAATCTGCATCAGACCCATTATCACTTACAGACATCAAATCTGGGCTTCCGCAACCAAATCGCATATCAAAATTCAGAAAACAAATTCTTTAGAATGATCTTAAATAAACCCTATTCCAATTAAACAGCTACACTGCATCACCAATATATCAACCACACAAAAATTCATCAAAAACTCACTCTTTACTGCATATCACCCGGACCGTCTCAACCCACTTGTACGAAATACAGACAATTACATTTCCTGCATCCCTCTAAAAATCAGGCTACCGAAACATGGTTCAGCACATACTATATAATACCAGACATCATATACTCAAGATCATACCCAAGTCCAGCAGGTTTTTTGAAATTTTTATCTTGCCCACCAACACTTCACACTACACATATCCTTTCAAGATCATGATAATTTATAACAGGGACTTTGCACTCCAAATACTGTAGTAATAATACCCAAGGAAAAAAAATTGATGCTAACCGTTTCCAAAGGGTCTTAAACATAACAGACACGATAGAGCGTAGCAGACGTTAAGACTTCTTGCTAACAGGGAAAAAAGGGCGAAAAGTCACCCTTATTGAAACTGTCTTATCTAAGTAAAATAATTTGTGTGGACAAGAAGCCTAACATCTTTCGTACGAATAATGCTAACGCTTAGAATTATATTTGCCCGAACATCGTCAATAAAATTTTGAGAATCCACGATGAGCGTCATAGTGACTTGCTAGGTGTTGTGTACTACTTATTGACTGTCGAGGCATCTTTCTTTTTATTAATTTTTTTTTATTTTTAGCAGTTCCTGGAATTTATTTCACCTTATTATCTGCTAATAAAATGGTATTTTAGATCTGTATCGGCTGTTTTGATTGTTAGGATATGATGTAATATTTACAGAAAAAGTTTTAAAAAAACCTGCATATTCAATGTTTTATTCTACATGGTATCATGTTCTTTCTTAGCTGCTGAGTGCATATTTGAATAATTGGACTTTTAACTCTCGGATTTTTAACAGGATTTCTTCTGTGTTGTAATTCTCAACGAGTCAATTGTGATGGTTATATGTTTTAGTGAGAGATTCTTAGATGTATGTGCGAATTGTGGAAATCTTAGGTATTTTGTATAATTCCTTATTCTGATTTTTTTATGTTTTGTTTATGTGTGATTTCGTTGGCTGCAGCCCAGATTTAATGTCCATCGGTGAGTATTTACGTATTATTATCTACCAAGTCCGGTGTTTTGTTGTTCCGTAATCTTGTACATTTGCCAGGGTGTGTGGTCTCTAGTCTTTATGTTTTCTAGTGCTACCAATTTTTATTTCTTAACTCTGTGATTTTTTTTGGTATTTGTGCCGTGAGTAGGTTGCGGTGCAGCACTGGAGTTCTGGTTTTCTTCTATGTCTGTTCTTGTGCTTTAGGAGTCTGTTGTCCGTTATGCAAGCAGGCTTTGGGATGTTTGTGTTGCGGATGGTTGTTGAGTTACAGTTTCTTCTGTAAGTTATTTTGTTCGATTTTCCTTTGCTGCTTTATGTTCTTGTTTGGGTCATAGTTAGCAATACAGTATGTAAACAGGAATATGTCTATATTTGAGGATCTACAGTTTGGTTACCTGTGCGTGTATGTGGGGCTGTATAAGATGCTAGTAATTTCTGGTTTTGGCGTGATAATTCCATTGGCGTTTTCGTTTAGGTTGTTCCGTAGTTGATGCTCTGCTTTGAAGTCATCTCCTATGATGTAATATTTTGCTCCATTTAGGATGGCGATTTGGTCTAGTTCAGTTGTTATTATCTTGTTTTCGGGAGTGATATATACTACTTCTATTATTATGCTTGTTAAGTTTTTTGTTTTGATCGTGATAATTTCTAGTAGGACTCGTCCCTTGATTGGTTTTCCTTGCTTGGAGATTCTGCCCTTTCTGCTTATGGTACAGCGATGTTGAATGGGTCTACCGGTGCTAGCCAAGTTTTGATAACTGTTACGATGCGGATTCGTGGATACGGAGGTTGTCTCCGTTTAGTCTGCTTTCCTTACGGACAGTTAGGTTGATAAGGATAGTTCGGGTTGTATTTTCTTGGACTTCGACGTAGTTTTCGTGATCGAGTAATATGCGTGATTGACTAAGTCACGAGTTTGATTCTGATAAGACTTATTCACGTTCACTGTGGCGGAATCGAACTGACGGGAAAGAACACTGAGGAAGGACTGTTAGAAAATAACGCGTCGAATGAGTGCTTTTATATCTCGGAGAGTGCTTTGTTCAAGCTTGCTCATTGAACCCGACTTTTCCTATCAGGTAAGTCGAGCACACCCTCCGAAGAGACCTTGATCCTAAACTGTAGTAAGACTTATGAAGTTAAACTTAAATTACGGTATGATGAGTTATATTACGGTGCTATATGATGGATGTTGTATATCACCAGTGTGTCTATGTTATGGCTGTGAACATCTTGTTTCTATTAAAAGTTGTACTTTGTAGGCTTCACAAGGTTATTACCGTTACAGTTCAGCACTTCTTGAAATATCGTACCTTAATAAAATTGGAAAGATGCTCGTTGGGAATATTTTTACACGGCACCTTCGTGCCGTGTAACAGTAACTATGGCTATGTCTTTGTTGTTATTCTCTAGAAATGTCTGTAGTTCTTGTTTCTTTGTTTTTTATGCTCATAGTATTCCATAGTGTGATATTTACTGGGTTTTTAATGGCCAACTTCAAGTTTTTTTTCACTATTTGTATGGCCGCTTGTGTTTCTGTATTAAGATTATGATTCTTAGAAATAGGTTGTCAAGATCAGTTGTCTTCATTTATAGATGAATCTCCTCTTGGCGCAAAATTGGCTTGATTTTTAGCGTGGGAAAGGCTTTCGAAGTGGATGCTGGATTACAGCGGGTGTTGGTTAAAGCTTAGATTTTGTCTTTCTTGACTGGGAATGCTAGTGGGCATCTCAAATAGTTGACTGGATGATTCCCTCTGCAGTTTGTATAGGTAGCAGGTACTTGCAGTGCTTTGTTACAGTCTTTAGTGTCGTGTGCCCCGGCACACTTCACGCAGACTACCTTCTTATTGCAATTTATCGAAGTTTGTCCGTGGGCTTGGCAGCGACAGCACTACACGGTGGATCTTTTGGATTTAAACTTTTTCTAGTATATCTTCAGATTTTCGATAAATCTGACTCGGTTGACCTGCGCTAGTGTTGTTGGCACAAATGTGATTTTATATATTGAATATTTAATATATGTAAATATTTCCGCGCTGTTAGGTCTTGTTCTAATCCGTGAGTTGGCTGGGAAGGGGGAGAGCATAAGGGTTTTTGTTGGGGGGGAAGGATGAGAAAATGATGAGAGTTAGGAAGAATAGGTAAAGATTGTTGTACCGGTTGGATTTTGTTTATGTATGTGTTTCTTTTTTTTTTAGGGCAGGACATTTTGAATAGTTAGCTGGGTGACTTCCTTTGCAATTTGCGCAAGTAGATAAAGTTTCGAAAGTTTTTTTTTTGCAGAGTCTGGAATATGGTTCCACGCACTTAAAGCAGACTACTTTTTTTATTACAGTTTGCTGAGGTATTTGCTTAACAACGGAAACACTGAATTATTGGCTTGTGTGATTCATATTTTTCCCAGTATATTTTGATATTTTCGATATATCTAATGTGATTTGTGTGTGGAAATTTTTGAACAGAGAATTGGATTTAAGTCCTGACTTTTGATGCTTTGTTTGTGAAAGACGTATAAGTCCTTGTAGGTATTCTATGTTTTTTTTTTTTTGACATATAGTTTTGAAATCAGTAAACTCATTTAAATCTGTGAACATAATTTTTAGTTTGTTTGACGTAAATTTTATTTGAAAGGCGTTTTTATATTTTTCTTTGAAAGTGTCCAGAAGCTTGATATTTTGTCATGTACGTAGATAGGAGGAGGTTTAGTGTCATGAAATTTTATAGCTGTAGTAGCTTTATAGCTATAGTGGATTTTATAATTAGTTGTGATTTAGATTTTCTTGTGTTGAAACACAACCGTGAGGGAGTCTGTGTTTTGTTTCCAGTGTCGTATTCTGTCATTAGGCATTTAAAAAATATAGTATACCTGATTTTTGTTTGAATAGCCGGCTTGATAATATCCAAATCTTCGATTTTATCTTAATGACGAGTAGAGAATCGGAGTGACGCTGATCTTCTGGTAGCGACAATTTTAATTTCTTCCTCGCTGTGCTTATGTTTTACTGAGTAGATTTTTCTGTTATTGTGCAGGCAAGCTTGGTGGCTGTCCCGTCCGTGCTCAGGCTGCTCTTGCCTAGTGACAATTCCAGTTATTACAGTTGTATCTCCTTGGGTATAACTGTATCTCCTTTCGAACTTTCGCTTGAATAACAAGCAAGTATATCGAACTGCTCGGTTTCAGATATCAACTGCGAATATGAATGATGTTAGTAATGATTATCACGACGTGTTGGAGTCGGTTCTTATATAAGGCCAATTCTCTTTGTGTTCTTCCCGAATACATGATTGAGAAAGTAAGTCATTTTCGGCTATTGGCAAAGATCAGTCCCATAAAATAATCGTCGTAATTATTTTATAGGCCTAACAGTACTGCGTCCCGANAGCTGTCCCGTCCGTGCAGGCTGCTCTTGCCTAGTGACAATTCCAGTTGTTACAGTTGTATCTCCTTGGGTATAACTGTATCTCCTTTCGAACTTTCGCTTGAATAACAAGCAAGTATATCGAACTGCTCGGTTTCAGATATCAACTGCGAATATGAATGATGTTAGTAATGATTATCACGACGTGTTGGAGTCGGTTCTTATATAAAGCCAATTCTCTTTGTGTTCTTCCCGAATACATGATTGAGAAAGTAAGTCATTTTCGGCTATTGGCAAAGATCAGTCCCATAAAATAATCGTCGTAATTATTTTATAGGCCTAACAGTACTGCGTCCCGATAATGCATCCCTCACATTATATTTATTGATTCNGATAATGCATCCCTCACATTATATTTATTGATTCTGATAGTAGGCCAGAAGAACGTATCCCCTATAAAAATAACTAATAATTCTCTGATTTACGCATTCGACGTCAACTCTATTGTACCTAATCATTCAATGCACCTTCTTTTAAATAATTTGTCTCATGTTTGAAATATCAGCGGTCTGATATTTTGTTTTCAAGAAATAATTGTGAGATCACATTTATATCTCTTATACATTTTTCTATTTGGGAATTTCAAAAGGCAGAACGACAAAACGATCATCATTTAGTTGCTAGCAATTATGAGCTTCATTGATAAAAAGTTTGTTGATTAGTACTGAATGACAGGTTTATAGTCAATATTATAAGATAAAAACATTTTAGATCATAGTGTATGAAAAAGCGTTGCAAAATTGAGTCATTTTATTACAGTTAATAGACTAAAAATAATACATGTAATAAAACAAAATCATTTATTTACCTAAGAAATGAAAAGCCAGTTTCAAAAAATAATTTTTATCCCACTAAATGTTGCCACATATGTTTAATACTTCAGAATCTCGAGAGTAATAGAGTAAATATTATAATATTACACGAAATTGTCATGTTTATTTACTCATTCAAATAAAGTGCTAATATGTATTTGCATATTAGTGTGAAAACTTTAAATACCATTGTTAAATACCATTTGAATTATTATTTGCTATAGTATTTTATTTAAAGTAATGATGCTTCGTAAATAAATTGTTGATGATACAACAAACAAAAGTAGATGATACAAAATAGTTTGTCGAGGGCAAAGGATTAAATTTAACTTTAAATTTATGCATAAAAGACAAGGACAATATGAACAAAGAATACTGCGATTGTCTTCCCTTGTCTTTCATACAATAAACCTTATAAATTTAAAATATCTACTAAATTAATAATATTTCGACATACACAAGTTAATATTTTTTTATAGAGAATGTCAAGTATGATTAATGGAGTAAAAAAATATATCATTTTATTTAAATAAAGTGGAGGTAACCTTGAAATGATTTTCTATTTTCCAGTTAGAAGAAATTATTACTTTCATATTATGGTCTCTTCTATATTAAATAATTGTTTAAAAAATTTTTTCATATCTTCAAAAACGAGGATGTTCAAAATAATCAAATGTTTTATTCTGTATATTATATATTATACTATTTATTATTAAACAATTATTTATTATATATTATATACAATTACTGCTTCTTAGTATTAAAGTATTAAATAAATAAAACAAAAAAATTTGTGCTTCTAGTAAGAATAACTGTTTGAATATATTAAAAAATAACTAATTACATAAAAGGGCATTATAAATAAATGTATGGAGTAATGATCTTTCAAATCATAGTAACCAACTATTACCAAGTATGTGTACATGTTACATACAAGTTATAAAAGATTTCTACAGATGTTCTAACTTTTATCTGTAATATTGTGTATAGAATTCAGTAACATACTATTTAAAAATCAAATGAAATATTTCTGAGGAGTATGATAATGAATGCAATATAATTTAAAAGATATTTGATATAATAATCTTTAAACCCTAAGATTCATATTTGGCTGCTTTGTAAGAAAAGAAAAAGAAAATATTCTTATTAAATGTAGATTAAATATTGCCTATTCTCTAGATAAAAATCTACAAAAGTCTATTTTATGAAGTAAAGTGGATTAATATCAATTACAGTCCAAATTAAATAAAAAAAAAGGAACATGTTTCATAATAAATGTTTTATGAAAAAATTACAATAGTAATACAAAATAATACTTGATTCACTAAAGAAACAATTTGATGATGTTGACTGATCTATTTTAAAGCATTACCCATTTTTACATATACAAAATTGATATCTATGAATTATATTATGTAACCAATTTCTTATTGATTTTCATTAATTTTAATGAATGTATTATGAATTTCACAGATCATATAATCATGTCAATTTTTGCTTAAAAAGATAATAAAAGTTTAAAAATTTATTTATGTAATATTTAAAGAATGATGACTAAAAGTGTTAATCAGCATTGTTAATTCTCATCCATTCATATTGAATCATATTTATAGTAACTTTTTAATAAAACATTTCTTTAATAAAATATTTCTTTTGCATCTTGTAGGAAAAATCAAAAATGTCTTGAATACATAAATCATTGAAAAATAATTATTGTACTATTTCATTTAATTAAAATTTTGAGAAATAAGATGATTAACTCTCTTGTGATTTATTATTTATGTAATTTGTATAATTTCCATATAAGAACAAAAACAATTATTTTTTCTACTATGTATACTATATATTATTTATTTACATTATAATTTTATGTATTGCTTATTATACTCATAATTTTGATTTTATAATTGTATAATTTTATTAACAAATATATTTCAACATTTAATTTCTCTTTCTATTTCGATGTAATTATCTTTAATTTTTAATTACTAACTGCTCTTCTTAATTTTAAGTTACTTCAATACTACTAACGACATAAAGGAAATGTTTGAATCTCTGATAAGTACATAGGAAGATGGAAACATCAAAGGGGATCGAATTTTTATAAATATTTCATAAAAGATCTAATAGGATGTATCTGTATTTAAGTAAAATATTACTAAAGTTAGGTAATGAAACGTAAATGAAAATATTAATAAGTATTATAGCTAATATATTGTATATTTATATATTTTTAATATTTATTTTATTTTTGTTATATTATTATACTTACTAAAGAAAAATATGTTTCTTTTTAAACAAGATCATTAGTACCTACTTTCTTAAAGAATTTATAATATGTCTTTTTTTACATTCCTATAATATATCTTTTTTTATATTTCTAAAAAGAAAAGTTATTAATTAGTCATATTAATAATTCTGTAAATCATGTAATTATTAGTTATATTAATAACTAATAATTATTAGTTATATTAATAATTAGTTATTAGTTTAATCTAATTATTAGTTACATTAATAATTCTATCATCTAATTTAAAGTTATTTTAATTTAAAAATAATTAACTTTAGTAATTACTTACTTTAGGGATTCCTTATTGATGACTTTACAATACGTTGTCAAGATCACGATTCTTTCTCTATACATGTTTTAATTTCCGAAATGTTCTGAAATATTTTTGTCACTTTGTATCGTATCGTTAACATTTGGGACTTTTGAGTTACAAACATCATCGATCAGTTTTCGTCTTACTTTACCATGATTTTGAAATAATTTACAAAAATAAATGACTTAATAGATAAACTATAATAATAGATAAACTAAGAAATTAATATACTTAATATGTTAGAATTATGCGTACAAAAGATGTTAGGCTTCTTGTCCACATAAAATAAATTTTGAATAGATAACGACTTACCCTTTTTTTTTATGCTAGCAAGAAATCCTAACCACGTTCTATTGTGACACATACAGTTTATTATTATGTTTCTCGGTTGCTGACCTTCGTGCCTGTTTGGTGTCTTTTAAAGACGGTTGACATCACTATATCGATGCTTAATAACTTCACTGTCTTTTGAGGAACTACGTCAGAGCCAAACGGCTTATAGTTTAAAATGATTGGCCCACGCTCGCCATCATCTCTCCATAAAACAAACTCGCCATCGGCGGGAAAGACAGTGATGTAACATTCGTCAGTGACACATTCTGCGACAGTGATACAACAATATTCATTATGTCATTACGATATTCGTCACTCCGCAGTTAATCATATAATCAATTCGTCGTCAGTGCGTATCACTGCGACTCGAGTTATAGTTGACTATCGCCAGCATATACAATTTCAATTATACATCCACTGCTCGCAATTTCCTATTTTATCGCTCATTTCACAAAGGTTCTTACGTTTTCATCATACTTCACACACAATCAGCCTCAACTATAAGCGCGGGATTCGCGTTATAACTCTTGGGACATCGCGCTGCAACAATAATTTAAAAAAACCATTTTTTTCAATGTATTGTGATATTATTTATGCATATATAATTGCGGTTCTTTTTTCCATATTCTTTAACTTTTTATCATAGTTTAATGTGCCGTATTTGTTATTTTATTTTACAAATAAAAATTTAATGGACTAAGATGAGAGAAATAATTTACTTCACATTAATGTGTCACACACATACATATGTATATTATTTGAATATTCTGATTCATTGTTACATCGAAATGTAGTACAATTAATTACTAGTATACTATGCACCATACATATGCTTTACAATAATTTTTATTGTAATTTTTTATTTTATTGAAATAAATTAACATTAAATATTCTGTAATATATATTAGTAGTTCGCTTTTATCATTGCGAAACAGGATTGCTGATCTTAATATTAGCATTCTTAACAGAATTGTTAAAAATTCAATATATGTATATCTGTTAAGAACAATTACAACTAGTGTCGATTATGTACCCCTACGTCCCTTTTGAGGACCTTCGGATTCGAAGGACCACCTACTGATGTGACAAATGAATGACTATGATGGATCTTGCTAACCTATGATTTATTATTAACTTATTTGAGTAACTGACTAACTGACGATTATTGTAACTATTAACGTAGAAACATTGTATGATTATAAATATTATTAATTTAACGTACTATTAACGTAGAAACATTGTATGATTATAAATATTATTAAACACTGTATAATTATTGTCATGATACTCTTTTTACTGTATAAACTGTGACAACTTAATAACTGAATATTCTGAACTCTTGTGAAAATCTTTTCCTTTATCGAGTCTGGAATTACCTTTTACAAAGGAGGAATTATAGAACGGGGGATGTACCAAACCAATGAGGAAGTATAGGAGAAAGGTCTTCAAAATTTCCCATCGCCATCCATCAGAGTGGGGCAGTATTTCTGAGAACGATCGTCTTCTAAAAACTATCCAAACTATGCATACATAATCTCTCGAGTACGCACTTGTTATGACATTGTTAAGAATCAGTCATAAGTCGTCTTAAGATATTTCGACCAGAAATCAAAGTACCAATGGGATAAGATATATAAGACAGCAGAAAGAACCCACAGGACAGAAACAGTTTGGCACTACAGCACAATATATTGTTATAATATTTTCGTATCTATGAGTTCCGGAGTGGAAGTCTTCCTTGTTCAAATAAATAGTTCTGTGAAGTTGTAAACTATAATTCTTAATTATATCTTTACAACGTAACAACATGATGATCTCTATAGTGCGGAAAACTTTGTCGCACTTGGGACAAATTTATGGAGCACCTTGTTTGCAGTTTTTTAAGTGGTCAAATTCCTAATTTGCCATGCTGAGTTGGGGCATTTCCATGTCATAAGTGTTACGTATTCTTGGCCTCAACATAATAATTATTTAATACTTAGTATGATTTCCTTTGCATTTAATAACGAAAGCCATATTTTGAGGCAAAGATTTATGTAGCTCTTTAATGATTTTATAGATTTTTATAAGTTTTTATAATTTTATAGATTTTTTTTATAGATTTTATGAGCTCTTTCCATCAATATTTGCGAATTGTCTTCCATTCTGGTATACGGCTCTCTCTAAATTCCCCCAATAATTTTCTATAATATTTAAGTCCGGAAACTTGGCTGGCTCTTCTAAAATACGAATTTTTTTGTTTTACTACTTTCGCGGTGACTTTACACACCAGTGTTATCATGTTGAAAGATGTTATTTCCTGCAATTCATATCGCACACGTGTTAATTTATTTAATCATTTCAATATACTTTTTACTATTCAATTTTCCTGTAATAAATTTTATTTCCATCTTCTTGTAGTAAATACCTACCCAAATCATTATACCACAGCCTTCTATGAATTCAGAAGTTATTGCTCCTTTTATAAATTATGATAATAATAGTGGAAGTTATCAAGTGCGTCTAAAATCTTTTTTCATTAATAAATATGACTCTTCGCCATTTCTTATTCATATAAATATGTTTCTCTGCAAATTGCAAACGTCACAGTTTATGCTTTTTCTTTAACCAAGATTTTTGTTGTAATTTTCGTTGTTTCAGACATTTACAATTCTTTAAAAGACGTCAAACATTTCTAACATTTGTCATAACTTCTTTTTCTGCAGTTTAAATTTTACACTATACGTATTATAGCGTGTTTATTTCGAAATATTAGACATTGGACGTCAATTTTCTTTTTCAATAATTATCGGGATCTTTTAGTAAATTCGTTATCATTTTACGACTTCTATCAACTATTTTGTCTATTTTTCTCACAGAATAATGTTCTTCGAAATATTTTATGTATTTTTGCTAGATTTAATTTTTTTCCGCGATCCATAAATTTTACAAATTTATTTATTTCTTATATTAATACACACTTAACTGATTATATTTCACACGAATGTTTATTGCGGTAGTTTCTATACGACTGAGGAGCGCAAATATTCGACTTGTGCTATTTTTCTGTCTGCCTCGCACAATTTTCGTTTGAATCTGTTAGGGAAATTGTGTCTTGGTAATGACATTCAGCATACTACACATGTATTCACGCCCAAAAATACTGATGTAATAATCTACGCATTTTTTCTACTTTACGATACATGGTATAAGAAAATATAGAATGTGCTGTCCTTTTGTCGGGGTATAGGAATTTTATCATGGAAAGTTTATAAACGATTTATTTTAGAAAGTTGTTAGAATCTTTTTTATAAAATTTGTTTTGTAAAATAAATCGATCGATGTACATCGAATATGTCTCTTTTGTTTTCTTTAGTACTGAATGAGATATTAGAAATAAAAATGATACATAAACCGAAATAGATAAAATTTTTCCATGCTGCCGTATTCTTACTCTACTTCTACATATTATAGTTTATTTATCTTTAACAATACGAATATGTTTATTCTTTGTCTCTAAAAATATAAAATAAAGATATCGTAATGCTATTGATATCTTTACAATTCACAATAAATTATTCATTATTAATATCAATTCTTTCTGCTCAAGTTCTAATAAATCCATTTTCGATTTCTTTTAGTAACTTTCTATATTTTTTCCAATTGCTAGCATGATTAGAAAAAAATATATGAATTTCATATACAATTGTTAATATGTTAAAATGAAACTAATTAAAAATAATTTTATATAATTTAACATAATACTGTGAATGAATAATATTTGTATAAATAAAACGTTACTTACTCGACCTAAAAAAATAACAATTTTATGTGAAAAATGTTCAAAATTTAAATAATAACTATAAACATTTGACTAGCAAATGAGCTAACAAATGATAATGACTTCCATTTGTGACGTACATAGTTGCCGGGATGATTGCCAATAGCATATATATAACAACATTTCACTTTATCCTTATTCTTCTTGCTCTATAAAAATAATAATTTTTAAACATGTGTAATTTGAAATTTTGTGAACTAAAAATTAGATTTTAGAATTAATCTATATTTGTGTATAAATTTTGTACTTGATTTGACCTCCACTAATTATAAAGTATTATTATTAAAATACATTTCAAAATATATTTTTCTAACTATTATCTAATAATATTTAACTATTATTCATTTTAAAATGAAATAGATTATATATGTATCTATACTTCCACCACACACAGATGAAATATATGAGTAGACCAAGCATCCAATGTAGACCCCGTTAATTTTCGTGTCACATTCTGTTGTACTGATTCAGCAAGTTTTGCGAAAATCAAACAATAGTGTTGCCAGGTTTGTTTCGAGAATTATTCGTTGAATTGAATGTGGTGTAGACTGACTACACTGAAGGGATATAAGACAATTTAAAACAGAAACTAATGAAAATTGGGACGAAAAATAGTATATATTTGACTATTAACATCTATTTAAAAGAATTAGAAAAAATTGATTGAAATATAATAGTTTTATGAACAATACTAGATATGACGTTTTTTAATTTACAAATTTGTAAATTCACAACCTGAATGAATTATTTTTATCCTGTAAACTTGATTTTATGAAAGATTGAATTTATCAATAAAATATTTCTACAAATATTGTAAGAAGCACATTATGTATTGTAAATTATTTCTTTTAAATCATCCGTTTTGAAATTTCGAAGTCAAATTTATTTTCTTAAATGATACCATACGTATTTTCTCTATAGTACAGTGTTATTTATTAAGAAGAACTTGAGTTGCATTTTCGACTTCGAAATCATTTATTGTTATAAATTATCAATAAAAATGACTTAATAATATATATGTTAGTATTAACATTTTATGAGTTTAAAACATTGCTCATTCGTATTTTCCTTCATTCTGATTGCCGGTGAATTTGTAGATTAACTACTCTTTCATTGATTTCAACGATGCTTAAATATCATTTAGAAATCGATATCCCGAACGATTTTTTCTTCAAAAAACAAAGTACCAACATATTCGTTAGAGGAAGAAACTGTTCAAAATACTTTCATAATATATTCAAAAATCATCAAAATCGATGAGAGAGTAGTCAGTCTTTCATCCACTTTGTCTTCGTTATTGTGCATAATGACAAAAGAGAAGCGAGTTAAAAGGACACAAACAAGTTTCGGTTTTCCTGATAAAAGCATAGTTGCCAAGAACTAAAAGACATGGTTGCTACATTTCTCTATTGTTCTGTCCGTCGAGTTGATGAAATGGTTAAACTAGCGAGTTAGAGGATTTTTCGTATGTTTCCGAGTTTGTTCGAACTCAACCAAAATTATCCGATTCGATCCGAAGTATCGACTACCCGCGAATTATTCGAATCATTTGAGCAAATTTTTATTTAAGTAAAATTTAAATAGAATTAAATAAAATCATTTAAATGATATAAAAAATAACTTAATCGATATTTTTTATTTTCAAGAAAATGCTTTCATGTTTCAATTAAATAAAATAAATAATGTTTTTAAATTCTTATATCCGTCATATTGAATATGAAAAAAACCAAATGACAAAGTCACGCAAATAATCGTCTTTTCATAAATAATCAAATTTGTTGAATGTTAACTCTCTTTTCAACAAATTTGATAGAAATATAAATATTGCATTTAAAAACAGTTAGTAAAAGTACAATAATAAAAATTAAATCCAATGAGAATTATATAAATATTAAACCCAATATTATTGATGACGTGTTATTCTATTATTTCATTCATTGTGCTTCTATTTCTTTCATTTATTATCGCTGCGTTATAAGATAATAGGAGAATTAAGATGAAATAGAGGCATGCTGCATGTAAATAAAAGTATCATTTTTTTCTATTGTTAAAATTCGTTCAAATTTCATGATGTTGTTTTGGAAAAATTAGTTATAATTCATGAAAATTTTGTTTTATCAATGATTACGGCAGAAAGTGAGATATTTTTTTAATACTTTAATGCTTCAATTACTAATAATTTAAAGTAATTGAAAATTTTGTTAGTTAAAAATTTATACATAAGATTGTGTATTAATAATTTGTAAATTTTAACGTATTGAAAAAAGTTGTGATAAATCCGTAAAACATAGATAGAGTTCTTTCTGATATAGAGTAGAATGATTTCGGTTACTTCGTCTGTGGCTGTTAGTTTCACATTTCGGTATTGAAAGTTTGACAACACTATAATGGGCCTCAGAAATCATGTTGCTGGTTCATCAAAAGCAATATATCTGATGAAAAACAACGAGTAATTTATTATGAAAGCGTATTTTTCTTGGCAATGAATCACAGAAATTATTTTTTAAAAATATATCAGTATTTCCATTATGAAGTACCAAAATAATTCTTATTCATTTTTTTTTTTTTTTTTTTATTAATA
>NIPQ01099830.1:0-19810 GCA_002806875.1 Lepidotrigona ventralis hoosana
TCCGTTTTTTCTTTTTCTTTTTTTTTTCTTTCCTTTCTTCCCCCCCCCCCCCGGCTCAGAAACAACGATTACAGTTTAATAGAAATCTTACGACCGCCTGGTAAAAAAGGTGAGGAAGACAAAGAGGAATGACGCGTAACGAGATTCTTTTTCAATCTCCTTCGAGTCGCAACGAGCACGAAACGACGCGATATTAATTCGCATCGCTATTAAACGAGAAAGCGTCTCGCTAGAGCACAACGAGCTACGCATTTCCGTGACTAATCGGAAAACGCTGTCTTTCGTTCGTAATGAACGTGCGAGCTCGAGACAAAAACCTTTTACTTGACCAAAGCCAAGGTTTTCATATCCATGATCTCGTCATATTCGTCACGTGATGCAAATGATCTTCCAAGATAATTTTCTGCCGAACGTTATTAACGAAATTGAAAGAACAAAAGATCGCCTTTTCTCCAATTGTTTTCAACATTATTTTATATTACGTAGGAATGTTTTATATCCTTATTTTCCATCGTGTTAGAAAACGAGCCTCGTCGGTCTCTCGCACGGCTGCTTTTACACCAAACGCACCTGGTATCGATCTCGTCCCACGCTCTGTAACAAATTCGATATTTAGCGTTCGCCGTGCGCCCGCCACGAGGACAATACGGGAAGCGATAATCCATAAAAGATGGAAACGCGGCGAGGAACAGCAGGTTAAGCAACTGCTGGTATCTTTATCATCGGAAACACAATTTCATTACAATGTGGCCGCGGTGCTTACGACTCCCAGGAGCGAACGCGCCGTGTGCGGTTTAATTAATCGTCCGTAAGTACAGTTTGCATCCTCTGCGTTAATTATAGCCGGTACACGGTGGCGCGAACTACAGCGCAACGCCAACTTCCGCCCGGCGCTGTAAATCGACGAGGCGACGAGTTTGGAGCTTTTTCGTGCGTCCAAGCGTAAAGACGCGCTCTCTCTCTCTCTCTCTCTCTTTCCCTTCCCTCCCTCTCCCTACATTTTCCCTCCTTCCGTGCCGAGTTACGAGTACCGGCCAAACTGGATCTACGCGAATTAGTTTGGAAATAATACTGAACGTCGGTGCACCGACGATGCTCCATCCCGGATGAACGATAATGAACACCATCGTGTTTTCATCTTGTAGGGACAAGAACGCTCTCGTATATTCGGTGGGGTGGAAGATCTTATTGTGTTGTGTAAATTCCGACCGGGGGCAGAAGCAGGGAATTTCAGGGAAATTGTCTGGAATGTTTTGTCTTCTTCGTATCGTCGTTGGAAACATCGAAACTCGGAAACTCGGTGGAAAAGTACATTTTTCTATATTTATAAAAAATGTAACAACAACAATAATGTCTCTTTATACGACGATTTCGATGGTATATACTGAAAATATATATATTTCCTTCGAGACAGAATTCTCGAGCTTTAAAGATGTGCTTACATTACAGTGAACGGACATATGTAAGCGTAACATTGATATGAGCGAACGATTTCACGTGTATTCTTTTCAATGTACGCGACAGGCGTTCGTTACTCCCGTTACACTCCTCCTGGCTCTGGCAAAATGAATCAACGGCTGCAGTAACACACTTTCATCGGCGCTGAAGCCGCGCCACGATATCGATTATGAAAATAACGCGAGTTAATTGCTCGACAAGCGAGCTCGATGAAAGCCAGCTCCGTACCGTCCCTGGTAATATAATGCTCGTTACCTATCGGTTACTAAATAGCGTGTACGCGCGGGCTTTGGCTCGTTATCTGGCTGGATCTTCATTACCGCTCGTGCTAACGCTTGTTTCGCGCCGACTGGGCTGCTGCCCGCGACCATTGTGCGCGACGATTCGAAAGCCGTTCCGCAAGCGACGCCCGAAGAAAAATGCGTGAACAGGTGCGAAATACGGGCCTGATAACATATGCCGCGTCATAACTCACCGCGACAAGAGTAATGTTGCTGTCGCTCATAAAGTACGCGAGGCTTTGTCAGTATCGAGCTACTCGTCGTTTCATCGAACCCAACGCATTTCTCTCGATCTTCCTCTTCTCTCTCTCTCTCTCTCTCTCTCTCTCTTTCTTCCTCTTCCGCCTCTACCTGACGTGCTCCTCCCCCTTCCTTCAGCGTGAACGATGAAAAAGGAAGAATTCGCCCTGGGAGGACCCGACGCGGTGCAATCAATATTTTATCGCCTCCCTTGTCATCGAGAACCATTGTACGTCGCCTTGCGCGGACCTCGACCATAGTTCAGCCGATGACATTTCAATAAACCCTTTAGGGAATAAGGTCAAGCCTAAAACCTCGCTGTCGCGGTCCATCGAGAACCATTCGTGGCACGTTTCAGGCCTGTTCCACGCCACGGCCACACACCGGTGTCGCTTATTTAAGGTCGCGCTTATCGCATGCACGACCATTGCAACGTTAGGAGAAATATCATTTTTCTATTCTAATTTCATTGTTGTCAGTGGAAGCTCAGTAACTGCCGCGCTTCTATTTGTAAGAGCGAATTTAGCGTTATTTGTTTATTAATCCGATTGCATTACATCGGACTTTAGTAGCGAAATTTTTAATAAGACAGATTTATATCTACCGTTTATCGTTTCTTTTGATTTAATTTATTCGTAAACTGCGGTGCTCCGAGAGAACGCTTGTATGTAACACGAATGTAACATTTCCTCGAGCGTAGAGGTATTAAACAAAATGAGCGAGTACCAGCAATGCAAACGGCTTCAACAATTAAGGATATCTCGGCCAAAAGTGTAACCTTTGCTAAAAATTACACATTTCGTTGGATGAAGATACCGTGCACCGAAGGATTGAGATTCTTTTCTTCTCTCTCTCTCTCTCTCTCTCTCCTCCTCTCCATATTTTTTTTTTTAAATCTCCGCGCTTCATCCCTGAATCAGCTTTCTTGAGCAAAGAATAGGAGGACTTTAAGCCGGACCGAGCTCGACGAAAGCGGCGACATTTCAACAAACTTGTTAGGGAATAAGGTCACTCGAGTCGGGCGGTCGGCAGTCGGCTTTCTCTCTCTCTCTCTTTCTCTTTCGAGGACTCGAATTGAAATGCCAGCTCGTAATCGCGCGCCGCGAAATACCCCGTGCAACGTCGAGGAGAAGGTAATTTCGGGAAAATCGTGGACTCGAATTTTGCGTTCTTGGTGACACGTGACGCGATAATAGCGTGGTGCTAAATTGTTCGCCGGCATTGTTAACATTTTCGACCTGTTACGCTCTGTTGCGTGTCCGACTGTAAACTAAAAATACGTTTGCCCGCGTGCCTTACGAATTTTTGCGTTTTTTCCCGGCGATTCCTGCAGAAGTAATTAAAAGCGACGAGTGAATTGAAAAACAGGGGTGAGAGGGGGAAGGGAGAGAGGAAATCGAATTAAAAAGGAAGCTGCGCGATGGCGTGCTGCAAGATGATTTAAAATTTAACTGTTAATTTCCATCGACGAAGCTAAACTTCACTCGTAAGTGGCTTATTAAAGTCTTGCCGGGGGATCGCTGTAATTAGTAATACGCGCTATCTCTGGCGTGTAAGTTGTATTTTAATGCGCCGTCCTTATTTATGCATGCACCTTGTCATTAGACCTTGCCTTGAAATTATTATACATAAATGTATATTAAAGTAACCTGCGTATTCGATATTCGGACTATCGACGCGAGGAACTTTCACTCGCTCTCTCTTCAAAATTCCACCCCGGATCCTTTGATTTCGTATTTTCGAAGCAGAGAGATTTTCACCCGTGGAAGGGGCAAAGGATCGTTCTGAACACGAACGCGAACAATGGAATCGAGGATTAGAAAATTAAATGCTGTTACGCGGCAATTTTTCTGAAAAGGGAACATACGGTCGACGGATCTCTCGAATTAGTCAAGGTCGCGAGAAAGAGGAAGCGAGGAGCAATAGGATACGGGAGGAAACGTGCACGCTCTCCTTCACGCGGTGGATGGAAAAGTCACGCGCAGAAAATGGCTTTCACGTGTGACGGCGCGGAGAGGACGACTCGGAGGAAGGTTCTCGCGTGGAAAAGTTTTCACGGACCTCCTACGGCGGCGTACGCGACGGGTGGGGCCTCGGCAAGGCAATTCCTCCGGCATTGTGCGTAAATACTGAATCATTGGCGGTCATAAAAGCGATTTCAGCGCGGTATTTAACGGCTTTTAAGGTGGCTCAAGGCAACGCCAGCTTCGAGCGTCAGAACACCAAGGCTCCCTTCTTCTAGACGTCGTTTTTCATTTTCCAGCTTTTCACATTGATTTCCGTGGTACAATGAAGTTTCAACGGAACCCACGTTGTGCAATCCACATCAACCAGCACAAAAAAAAAAGATGAAAAAAAAAGAAAAGAGAAGAGAGAGAAAGAGAGATAGTGCGTGGAATCAAACGCAAGAAAGAAACAAGGGGCGAAAGGTAAGCTAGAAAGAACAACATGATTTCTTTCAGGAAAAATTGATACGATCCGCTCTGCAGCATACTCTCGTCCGAGTAAAAATTCATAGAGCGCCAGGCGATAAAATGGAATCCGGTTTACAACGTTTAATGCCTGAATTAATTATCATTTCGCCGTGGTGGGAGAAGGAAGGAGAGACGAATCCGGTGTGGTTGTACATGTTACCCCTCAATTATTTAAAGACCTCGATAGTACGATAAAACTTGTTACGCCGTAGCAAGAAGCCTCTGTGACGATGTTTAGGAGTTGTCTGCATAAACTCGCGCAAAGCGGGCGAACTAAAAAAAAGAGAGATGGATGAAATTCCCCAGTTATCTCACGAAGGATGCAGACCGTGTGCTTGTTTTCTATTCAGCCTGCTCGAAATTCTAGTTGCGCGTTGAACGTCAACCACATGACCTAGGACCCGCGCGAGCGAAGACTGTCTTAGACAGGCGTTTGCAAATCTGCTTCGAGAAATCAGATAGATTTCTTTTAATAGAACTGCATGTGAGTCGGAATAATCGAGCACGTGTGCTGCAACGATAACACATGTAACGTGCAAATCAAAAGCACCGAACTATTTATTGATGTAATGGCCAGCAATAGCAAACGCTGTTAATGGTAACCATTGCAGGGCAACCTTTGTCTTTCGAACAATGTGCTCCACTAACAAATAGAAACCTCCAATTGGTCCAATCGCGAGGGTGTGAATGTTCGCTGAACGCCTTGCCACAGTTATGCCATAGTTCAGTTCGATTTACTTTACGCGAAATCAAATATATTAATGGTCAACAGTCAGAATGCATACAGGGTCCGACAGTTCGTTCATTCTGGCAAACTCTGCCACCATTGGTATCATCGATATGTTTATTTCAGCCGCGCCGTACCACATGGCGCAAATCTTGTTGCAATTTCCTATCGATCCGGCCGCGACAATTTCGAAACTCCGCCAAGTTGGACGCAGATTTCCACGGCGACGAGGATCGACACATAATTCCCGCTAGCTACGTAACTCGGTTCCGTCTTCGCGGCGAAATTCACGGGCGGACTTACGGGGAATGGGGAGCGGGAAGGGGAGGAAGTGAAAGAGAAGGAGGGGAAGGAGGGTGGCGCGAAACGACAGCAGAATTTCCGTGGAATTTGGCGAACGATCGACGGCGCATCGACGTAACGTCGAACGTGACGTTTGCTACCGACGATTCGCCTTCGCCGCGTACTTCTTCGCGTTCCTGATGACGTATGCATGAAATTGCAGGCTAGTTTATCGGCCAACCTCGTCGGAGCAAATTGTGACACGGCAGCCGGTTACCAGGGCCGAGGGTGCGTTTACCCTCGCGTACATTCGCGTCTGGTAACTCGTCCACCTCTCGACCCAAACGCAATTCCAATAGACGCGAACTACATTTACGAACACTGACAAGCATGCCAACGAATGCCTTCGCAGAGTATTTAGCTATCTGAAATTTCATTAGTTAAATGGCCTGCCGTTAACTTTGCGCAAGTTGCGCGGCAAATGCAGAGCAAATTTCTCGCTGCGACGGGAGGGAGACTGCCCTAATATTCGACCATCGGTGTATCCGTATAATCTAAAGAATCGTTCCAGCCACTCTTCTAGAGTACATTTGGCCATTAAGAAAAGGATCTTTTCTTTCCTGATCGAAGATCGAGAAACCTCGATGGGAATTTATTTCAGCCACGTACGTGCAAATGTTACGAAACGCATGCATTTATAAAATTTTTGAAACAATGGAAAGAAGTGTTATAGAAGTATAAAAAAGCGCTGTAATTTTTGAAACGTTTTAATCTTTGAAATCTGATGTGTCTTTCGAGAGGAATGTCATTTTGCATGTGTAGCAATGGAAGAATTTCACGGGATCGGAGGATTTTTTTTTTTTTTTTTTTTTTAANCCAGATCAGGGCTGTGTCACCACGGGTGATCACGTAACGCCGCAGGTGTGCCAAACATTTTTCAGGAAACGTGAGCGGCCGGTGAGCCAAAATTATACGAAATCTCCAACGGTGAAACGTCCCTTCTGTAAATTCCCGACCTCCTCTTTCGCTTCACCCTCTTAAACTCTCGTGGAAGTGCTGCAGACACGTCGTTGTTACGCGACTACCGAAACTTACGTCTTTATGCCCGAGAACGGCCCTCGAATACGTTACACGAGATACATTTCTAATTAAGGAATATATATGTATCACGTGTGAAACTTGGCTCGATAGATAGATAGTCCTTCGGAATCAATTTCTGGAACGTCAATGGAAATTGACGCGTTACGATAAAATTTGCACTGATCGCGAAAACCCCCGATTATTAGTCGCGATTAAAAGAACTTTTTTTTCCCCTCCGGTGCTTCCCCCCGTGCAACACGTTCCGTGTACTGAATTAAATTTCACGCGATGTCGCATCGCGCGAGACCAATGAAACGTTCGATCGTTCGACGTGATCCCGCAACTACATTAACGCCGGCTCTCGATTTATTTATTTACAGAAACGTATTTCGGATGAGGAAAAAAGCCGCGAGCACGACCAGCGGCACAACGTGTTCGATATCCCGCGCGTGAGAATAAAAAAAAAAGAGAGAGAGAGAGAGAGATAGAAGAAGGTATAACAAACGAGAGAGACGAGACGAACGATTACCCATAATTTCAGCATCGATTCGATTCCCATGAATTCTAGTTAAAGTTTTATTTTTAATCCTCTCATTTGCAATCAGTCGTAAATACAATTACCGTCGCCGATGGAACAGCGAACGCTCGTCGACAATTATTGACTGGTGGTTATCGATACTCATCGAAATGAAATTTTCAAAGGCAGCCTGCCGATAAATCCGGATTAACCGATGTACATATATCCACGCACGCGCATCCTCCAGTTATAGCTGTCCCGGTTAGATCACAGCGACGAACGATCCACGGTGCAGGTGTTCCAAATATTTTTCGTGGCATCTCCATCGATAGACGAACGCCACGTGAGTTGAAATTACAGGAAATCTTCGACAGGGAGATTCTTCGACGGATCGTTCTCCCTTCTCTCTTTCCTCCCGTTTTCGTTTCTTTCCATCGACCCTACCAGGTTGGCAAGCGTCGTTCGCGTTGCGCGAATCGACAATGCGCGACAATACAGGATATATCTTTCACAGTAGGGTAGCGCGAGCAGTTCCAAATATTTTCTTAATAGTTGCTCCGACCAAGGAGGTGGGGGAGGGAGGAGCAACGGTGACATGGACAACAACGGGATATGTCTCAATGTTTTGGTCCGCTCGTTCAGCTGTCTCCTTTGTCGAGGGAAATTGACAATGCCACGGCTCGAATGACGTTTCCCTTAACGTGGCCGCGGCGTATATACCTGCCACGAGAGGATCCCACATCGCGTAGGTCCTATTTCCAAACGATTTCAATCGCTTTTAGCGATACTTAAGATCCACCGGTGGCTTTGGTTTGCTCTTTTGTGGCGCACACCCCTCCCCCCCCCCGTTTTTGGAAATACGTGCCACCGCGCTTCTGCCAACCGTCGGCTATCCTGCAAGATGGATACCTTCCTGGCGGCGCGAACAATGGCCGGTCGTTCTGCTCGGCGAACTTTTAATAGATTTGTTGTTGCTCGCTCGTGAGCATCGGGAAACGAAGGGCTGAAGGAGGAAACTCAGACGTTTCATCTTTTTCTTCTACCATCTTTTTCTCTCTCGATGCCGTGCTTGTAAATGCGGTCGTTGCAGGCATATTCTTCGCGTGAAATGTGCAAATAAGACATATCCTCCTTCTACCACACGATTTATCACTGTTGAAGCAAATATTTCGTAATTATTAAATATAAACATTGCAAACCCTTGGTTACGTCACTGACACGTTTCTCGTGGGAAAGAAGCAAATTCTACTCCAGAAACCAGATCCAGATTTTTTTTTCTATACTCCGCAACTCATCCTAGATGAGCAACACTCGGTTTTGGTGGATAATAGCCACGCGAGGAAGTTCTTTCAATTTTCTAATATTCGAATCGCGTGTAGCGCGTTAACGGGCCGAGTAAAAAGCAAGCGAGCGAGCTTCCTGCCGAAAAAGTTAGCAAAAAGCAAAAACCCGTAATCATCGAACGAGAAGGCACGTTTCCAGCGTATTCTCGTGGCCCGGGTGGTTATTCGTATGGTTATGATTAGACCGAGCGAAACATGGTATTCCGTCTAATTGCATAATTGCGACGTTTAAGAGGACCCATTTAATTTCTTCACTTTGTTGCGCAAATGCTGCGTCGGTTAATAGGCCGGGTCGATTCGAAATGAAAGGGTTCGACAACCGTCCACATATATCAATCCCGAGAAATCCCAGCCAAGTCTCTACCAGCCTGCTGAGACCAGGCTAGATGAAATTATATAGCCAGGCGGCTCATGCCTAAACGGCGGAATGTAAATGCTACGTCGGTTGTTCGTCAAATCAGCTGTAGGCCGGTAATTAGTCGACGATCTCCGAGGCTCGGCTGACTAAGCGCCTAAATCTGGAAGGTTATAAGCGGAAGTGCTCGAAGATTCGAGTAATTCGAATTAATTCGTGGAAAATCGTCTTTGGACCGAGAATCGTTCTTTTCACGTAATCGTACGTAGCATCGGGGCCGAGGGGAGGAAACGATAACTTTCGTCTGGAGAAGTCAAACCGGAAAAGGCAAGGCAAGAAAGTAGAATCATCTTACTTGTTTCTTGCAGCCAGTCTCCATAAATCTTTTCTCGGCCGTCTCAAAGAGAACGCGCAACTCTCGCGCAGAATCGAATTTCTTTGCCACGTGGCACCGCTGTTATTTTACCATGGGTCCCTGAAAAATCTTTGGAAAAAGGGAAAACAGGAACAGCTGCCTTGTCCGTGGATTATTCTGTTTGTTGTAAAGGCATCGCAAGGGATAGCGAGGATCGTAGTTTGTGTTTGCGTTGAACCGCCCTCCCTCGAACATCTTCTAGCACAGCTTTCACGAAGATTAACTTCGAATTAGATCGGTGGCCGCTCGAAATTGAGGGATTTGCTAGATTGTCGCGTATCACAATATTGTTGTAGCAATTTGTAACAAATGAAAAGCAAACGCTTTTTTAAATCCCTTTCTTTTCTTTCTTTTAATGGCCAAGAACAGCAAAGAACATCGTAAAATCAATCATAGTCGTTTGAAGAACGCTCAGAGTTCTCGAAGATTGCTTAAAATCGCTTTAATGGTTACGCGAAGTTCGCTCGAGGTCAATTAAAAGGCACTTGAAAATCGATTGTGACCTTATTTAAAGATCCGAGTTGATTAAAATGACAATAATCGTGTCTATATCAATATCGTAGATAATAATACTATGTTACCAAGCAGAAACACGAAATCTCCATAACATTATTTCTCTTGAAAGAACTGACTTTAAAAGCACGCGATGTTTCAGGATGACCCAATATTTGTCATCCACGGGTAGACGTGGCTCGTTCCGCAAGCTGCTCGAAGCTCTCCCTCCGTTACATTTTTCAAGCGAACTCATCTCCCGTACGTTATAGACTATATTTGACACGCAATTATACGTATATCAACATGAATAAATAGGCAGCAGCCGTGGACTGACGCGGATGTAACATGTTCGTTACGATCGCAACGAGATTCATGTAACGACATTCGAGGTGACGCGGCACGCAAACGGCTAACTTGTCTGGCGAAATATATGAAAAATAAAGAATAGTGACCGATGTGTTCTTCGCGAGAGTCGCTCGTATCTTGTCGCGCGCAACGTTTGCTCATCTCTTTGCAAAAAGGGCCCGAGCTAGGCTCATCGCCTTACAAAATGAATTAAGCAAATGCTCTCTTTCTTTTCCTTCCTCCTTCGTTCCCTCGGAAAACGAGGTTGCTTGCGGTGGCGCGATGAAGTTCAACTCGTGCTGAAATTATGCTTACATCGATGAATCGAAGACTCTCAAAGACACGTGTTTATTTCGACTGTCTAAAAAGGAAAAATTGGCGAATTTTGTGAATGGCAGATATTTGTGGAAATGTGCTTTTGTTCAATTTTCTACGATTTATTGTTAAAGAACGAGCCGTCCGATAGGTTTTTAATCGCTGTTATCAACGGGAATTAGTATTCCACATTAGGTTACTGCCCACCTTTTGCTTCCTCCGCCCTTCCGTATCTCCAGCTATTAAATCAATCATCTCAAAGATTGGCTCGATCGGATCGAGCGCGGGTCACGCCCATAATTACGACGCTACGTGACAAGTTTGACGATATAGTCTGCAAATTTGCTCTCGTTTTCATCGATTTTCGTCGACCGATAATTTCGTACTTTCCATGGTTGCCTCAAGGAGCACGCAATTCATTATTTCGCAAGTTTTAATATCTTTTTCAATTTTCCTCTCCATCTTTTTTCAAAAACGTACATCCTACGAAATCCCCCTTCCATATTTTTACACTCAATATTATTTAATTGAAGTTAAACAATTCAAAATTTCTCTTCCTCTAATTTCTTACACATTCTCAAATATAATTATATAATTACCGACTTACGCTGTCTTGAATTTCCAGTTATTTTATTAAAAACCTGTTACTTCGTTCGCATCGTACGCAACTCGCAACAAAATAAAATGAAATTTGTTAACTTCCGAATAATACCGACCATATAGGTACGTAATAATACCAACCCCTTTTTTTTCCGTTCCGATGAACAAAGCACCTAAAAAACAGCATGGCCCCGCCGTTGTTTTTCGAAACCTTAGCGTTAAACGATTTTGCGTAACTAGTGCATCGTGGATAAAAAAAGCGGCGTATTTATGCGACGAATCACCCGGGTTGAATCTGCAAAGACCACGGACCCGAGAAAGAGAGAGGCTTCGGAGCGAGAAAGCTGTTCTTTCGACCCTCGACCGACACCACCCTCCCGTGCTTGGGTTTCCGCCGCGAGCAACAACACTCGTCATTTATAAAAGCGACCCTTTAAAATAAATCCACATCGCCTCTCGCAAGAACTGCTCCGAGGGATGCGCTCGCGCCCGTTTCAATCCCCGTTATAATCCACCCTGAACCCACCAGACCCCGCTCACTCGGTTCTCGCGTTCACCGCCGAAATACGACGAATCGCTCGCGGCTCTGTGATTAACTTCCATTCATCGATAGCTTAACCGAACCACAAAATCGGAAGGTCAAACGGGACCGCCATCGATCTACCATCTTATTTAGCAATGTGAATTAGCCAGGAGAATTTTGAAGCTGTCGTATCGACCCACCGAACTTTTTATAAAGTAGCGTGGGATAGGATAAAATAATTTTAGGTACCTTGTAATTCGTCAAATTCGTTGACGAACAATTTTCAAGTGGTCTAGATTTGGAGTCGAACTATTTATCTGGTTATTGACAGCATGACAAACAATGAAATATAATCATAATAAGAAGTTTATTCAACTATTGTCAAGAGTCTCAGCATTCTCAATTCAATTCAATAGCATGTCTATATCGCTTCTATTTTTAAAAGTTTTGTTTTCGTTGCTTATTTTATTACTCTTTTATATAATATGTCGTTGCTTATTTAAATAATACTATTTGTGCCATTTCCTTGTCTTTGAGATTTTATCCTTTTTCAACTCGAGGTACACGATTTTCTTATTCCTTCGTTATGATACCAAAGACTAATGGTGTCTCTTCATATACCTACAACGAGTTTCATTATTCAATGCAAAGTTGAGGAGCAAGTTTTAAAATGTCGAAGCGACCTAAAAACCCTGCTTTACTGTTCGGTGAAGTGATCGAACCACGATGAATTATGTCGAAATATAATAATAGAATATTATTTAGTGGATATTTCGGATCACGATCGGATATCGATCCTTTGTGGTAATCCTGGTGAAAAAAAGCTCTTTTAATCCGAATGACGTCGTTAGCTATGTAGAAGTGGGATAATGGGAAAGGATATTCGTTGTATTTTCAATAAGACATTACGAGGAGGGTCGGAAACAGAAGAGAGAGAATAACATTGGAATAAACATTTTATGATTGGAAATAAAAAGTGATGAAACTAAAGAGAAAAATGTTTTTGTTACCCGTTCTCGTAAAATCTGTTGTTATGATGATGGTGAAAATAAATCAGCAGGTGCAGTCGGTTTATCGCGAACAGTGCTGTAACTAATTCATTCAACCATGAAATCTGTATGCGTCGTTGAGTGATATTTTTTTTCGGTTAAAAAATTGTTTTCGAAAAATATGTCGCGAATTTCTGCAACAGAGAACGTAACGGTAAATAACAACGTAAGTGTGGCGTATAAATTTGACATTCATCGTATTTTCGAACGTCACGAGTAATTTTCTACTTTCAGATTGAACGAATTATAGTATTGACAATATTGAGATATCAACAAATCTGTAGTTACGAAATTCGCTATCAACAATGTTCTCCGCGTTGCGAGAACCGACCGATATAACTGTTTTTCGCGAATAAACAATCGCACAGGGAATGTTTGCAAGGCGCATTTCAAGCGTGCTTAGATGCTCGTGTTCTCGTCACAGTGCGTTTCTAACCAAACATAGACCACAGGGATAAATCCTTAATTAATCGAATAATTTGCACATGGGTCAACCTCAGCGTATGGCCCATCAAACGGATAGTTTGTTGGTCTAACGCCGGAATTATGCTTTGCCAGCTGTATTACGATCCATTGAGGCTTGCGGAATTAGGCTAGTAAGTGGATCTTTTAGAACTGTCTCTGAAAATGATCCAATAATTGTCGGTAATACGCGGAGCTGAAAGAAATAAGAATAATTCTCATTTCACTCTCATTAATAGTAATAATAGTAATAATAATAATACACATAACGATTGTTATTCGCTCACTGGTAGTTGAGAAACGAAGACTGCGCGAGAACTTGAGACGTCAAGCGCAATACCGAAAAAGCACGCGCTTTCGGAAAACTTGCAGCCAAGAAATTTCAGCGTTGCATTCTCAGGCAACAAGAAACAAACTCCCATTCTTGCCTGCCTGTATTAAGTACATGATGAAAATCGTCGACATAGCAGCCAGCGGAATTCGCGGGAGCGCATATTTCTTAATTAATGCGGACGGTGTTCTTGGTGTTCCATCCGACAACGTGCGGAAACCTGCCGCGTAGTCAGCCAGTCATTATTCCGACAACTTTCGTCTCATCATCTGGCCTCAATTCACTTTGCGAAGAAGCGTTCGGTGGGTACATGGTTATCGTACGTACGCTATAATCATGCGTATCTGAGTTTTCGCGCGACAAAAGGATTTGCGGCCGCACCAATAATGTTGCCGCCGTTTAATCTCGCGGAATTAAGGACGAACATGCGCTTAATTAAATTGTAGACGCGCGACATCTCGTTCTCGGCTAACGATTTTCTGCTTCTTTTCAACGAGCGGGGTCATTAGGATAGGATAGAAGAATAAAGAAAGGACGAAGAATGCCCGTTCCTCCACCATTTTCTCCTCTTCCTCCTGTTTCGCCTTCCCCTTTTCACGAAGTTTGTATTTCTCGTTGTCTTCCATTGAAATTTACCCGCTTTGATTAATTAAACGAATGCAAGTTCATCTTTTGAGCCGGCGAAGGAGCTCGGCAATGACTCGCGGAAGAAATTATTATCCGTCGGATTCTCGCGAGGTCTCTCTAAGAAAATGGGAACTCTTATAACTCGGGCGAGCCGGTGAAAAAAATAAAGTCGGGCCGCGTCGGTGAATAAAAATTTCTTTCCACAAGTGAGCGTTTAATTAGACAGATACCGGAATACCAGGGCTAACAGCTAATGCTGCGCGTTTACTTGCCCCGCTTGTTTTCAATCATCTCGCGATATCAAATTAATACTAATCTTCTCTCAACGAGCGAATCGTTTGCGCAACGACTCATTCACTCTTTAAAAATGCACCTCCGCCTAAAACGGTTATTGCATTTCTCTTCGGCAGAAAGAAAATCCCCTTAATGATCTCTTTAGCTCAATTACTGGTTTCGTTCGCGTTCGATTCCTTTAATAATTTTATCTCGCGATCGAATCGCATCGATCTGTTCCTTACCCCCTTTCCTCGCCGACTTACATCCCTCCGCCCTCTTGCCCGTTATGTATCGTCGTGGTAAAAGTCCTCCGCAAACTATCGCGAACTTAAGGCGACACAACAGCGCCTCCTGTTCGAAGAAACAACTCTCCGAAGACTATACGCGGCCAAGTTTGCTCCCCAGCCATGGACATTCGGGTCAAGTATCTGCTTAATGAAACAATTAACATCCACCGCATTTGCATATAACAGTTACACTGAATTTCCTTAACGAGCCAAGGAAAGAACGGATTAACCGACGACGCGGCGTAACTGAAACATCGGATTTTCGGAGTCTCCTGCTTTCGCAACATTCGCGCGAATGTTTGCCCGCTCGGATAAGCCCGATAGAGGCGAGCTCGCTTCTTTTTTCCTTCCTATTTTTGCTACGAGTGTGGCGCTTAGCTTCAGTCAACAGACACACATCGCAGTTAAAACCACCCACAGTCCACGTGATTTGTAACGCGAAAAATTCTCCATTATCCTCCAGTTGAATTTTCATACACGGTCATGCCGGGCTGCGAGCGAACAGTTGCTCGCGCTAATTGAATTCCATCCTTCTCTCCTTTTTAATTAAAGTATTTAAGTGTTCCAACTTATACTTGTACGTTTTACGTTTCAGTGGATCTCGTGAAAGTCTCGACAGGTTAGACTGTCTTCGATTCCAGACAGACGAGACGAGCGTCTCGTTCTCAGTTTGGCAATTATCTGTTTAAAAGCCGAGTAATCGACATCGATCGTCATTCGACGTGTCTAATTTGACCACCGTTTCTAATCTAAGCCAGCGAAGAATGTTCGAATAGATGCGTCCTCACTGGGCGCCTTCCTCTTTCGTCCTCTCTCTATGACGCAAGTTTGCTCAGCCTGGTGAAGCTCGGACGTTCACCGTGCGGACAAGCGCTTAATTAAGCGAATAACATATATCATCTTAACGCCTAACGCTCGAGCCAAGTTGCCCCCGACTTTCTCGTTGCACGTAGAGGAACGAAGCCAACGGGGCGGGCTCCTTGTAAGTAACGTGCACGTCATACATATACACACGTATATACCTGTGATATATACTCATAGATGTGTAGGTTTATGTACGTAGGAAACGTCGGACTCAGGGACGGGCTGCTTTTCACCAGTTCCTTGGCTTTCTCATATGTGAGCCACAGGACCAGCTCTTCCCTGGTTCAAAGATGCCTACCCCACACTGCCGTGCCGGTTCTCCATTCTCCTTTGCCGACATTGCACACCTTAACGTCTACCTACATCGCTGCATATTTGCCGGCTAACTAATAGACGGCCCCTCCTAGCCCAACGGCCATCCTCTCTTCCTTTGCCCCTTCATCCTTCCGCCATCAACCTTCAATTTCAATACACCACCGGCTACCGAATGTGCAGTCCGTAACGAAGATATCCTGGAATTGCACAGTCGGCGTGTATATCGCCTCCTCGACCTCGACTCGCGACCAACATATCCTTCCTCGATCCGAAAGAGATCGAATCCACACTCGCTCGTTTATCTTCGTATGCTCTATTACTTGTTTGTACACATGTCTGTATACGCACATAGGTATTCTCTCAATTTCGAACCTGTTTCAGTAGAATCTTCACAATGGTTTGTACCATGTTGCGCGGATGAGATAAACTGTTTCAGTTGCGAAGTTCAGGGGTCTTGCGATGATCACTTGCGATTCACTCCGTATCAGAAAATCAAAGATCAGATTGTAGATTGTAGACAATCGAAAGTGGAACAGAGGATCTGTATGTAGAAGCAGTTTCAAATTTCAAACAAGCGAAACTCCGGAATAGGTGTCGATTCGATGATGCCAACGGGGCGCGAGGAGTAGAAAAGAACACGACCGATATTTAATTATCATTAGGAAATTCCATTAGCCGGTCAAACATCACAGTCACCGGCTGATTGTAATTTGTTAAAGTCTTTAGCTATTTGAATTAGAAATTACCGGTCGTAATTTCAATGCCGCTTTTCACGACCGTTTCCTCTATTCATGCACGACGAGAGAGAGGAGCTACTATCACACTGCAGCTCTCTCAAGGACTTCTCTCTCTTCTAAAGACTGAAACGTGTCTGGCATAATTGAAGCGTCTGAATGGCTGCGCGAATATTTCAGCAGTCGACTAACGTCGATGTTTTGCACGGTAATGTATTCAAAATCGTACGTGTCGCACGGTAATCTCCTCCGCCGCTCTCTCCCATTCCCATCCCTCTTGCCCTTTTCAAACCCTCGCCCGTCGAAACGCTTTAATAACCCGACGTAACGCTCTCTCGACTTCGCTCTCGAACTCGCGCTCTCGAGCTTCGATGTAAACACCAGTTAACGAGCGAGCTACTGTGTAACGCGTGGCAAGCAGATAATAATTCCGAACTCTCAGCGGAAGTTCCTTCGTTTCAGCATTGACGGATCGATAACTAACGAATACCACCACCACCTTTCCGACACTTATTCATTTTACTTAACGCCAGAGCGTGTTAACTCTAACGAATGAAACGAGTACCTGTCGATACGAAGCGAGTAAGCACCATCAACCGTATCCACCACGGAGTTTGCTACCACCACGTCCGCCATTAGAGTTAAATACCACGCTAGAACGGAGTTCCGTATAGTCCCGAGGAATCAATTGATCTTGAACGGCCAATAGCGAGTCCACGATTGAGTCTACGTCGAAATCAACCGAGGACGCGAATGGAATACGAACGGCGTGTTCGCCAATCTTTGACGTCCCTTTTATACCCGACGACTTGATGAAGTCCCCAGTCCATAAGATACAGAAGGTTAAGGCCTATTCAGCGGGCAGTTGACGGAAGGTTGGCCATTATTCCTCGAGGAAATTTTTATAAGACCGTCTCTCAATACCTTTCTCTTTTTCTTCTTCTTCTTTTATCCTTTCCTCCTTCGGATCCTTCTGTCTCTTCGCGTACTTTTTTTCGCCCCCTTTGTTCGTTTCGTCGTTCGTCGAACGACAAACTGCTAATTAAAATATCAATGTACATACACACGCACACACACGTATAGAATACACGTTCGCGCGATTCTGATACCTTCCACCTGCGAGCCGGTTTCACCACCGGCGAGGATTACGGCCGTTCTTATTCCATTCAATTACACGGAAACGCTTGGCTGGTATCAAGGATACGTGCGTTTATATCCTTCCACGGCTGACGTGCCGACAGGTATCCAACTGTCTGGAAAAGAATTCCAGCCGGGCTGATAGGCCGTGGCGACGTGATTAATGCGCGGCAGATAAGAAGCCGAGAGAGAGAGAGAGAGAGAGAGAGAAAGAGCCTCCACTTCCGGCCACCAGAGACGCCAGCCACGAACCGGCAACAACCGGCGAATGATTAAGTTACAGACACGGACTAATGAAATCATCAAATTTACCACGCTCTTCCTGTATCGGGCAAATAACGCCACGGCTCTGATCTCCAGCGAGGATCTTCCTCGCGGAATCGTATTACGCGGAAGCACCGAATAAATGAAACTCCCTACCACATGTACCGGGGGATTCACCAGCCCCCATCTTGGTTGCGAATTCCATTTCCTACGATTCAATCTTCCGTGATAAATGTTCCGCTGATGAACCCCTATTAATTTCATGTCCGCGTTATTTTACAATTTCACGAGGATTTCAAAGATTCGAAGCTTGGTTCGAGAGGAACGCGACTTGAATTATCAAAACAATGTAACAGGATCTTCGAATTATCATCGGATATTGTCATTTTCTTGATACATTTATTCTCTTTCATCAATGTACAGATTGTTGAAAAAAAAGTTCCTTGATCATTTATCACACTGCGGAGTGCTAACAGCGACTGAACGCGCGGGTGTCTATATTACGTAATGTTTGTATTTCGAATAATGTTGACAGTTAATTTTATCAGTTGATTATTATTTAGACACTGATGCTACAACTATGATAAATCAAATATTAGTGAAATCTAATATGGAAATTACG
The DNA here is from genome assembly GCA_002806875.1 of Lepidotrigona ventralis hoosana. Lineage (NCBI taxonomy): Eukaryota > Metazoa > Arthropoda > Insecta > Hymenoptera > Apidae > Lepidotrigona > Lepidotrigona ventralis. Next base: position 18,419 of record NIPQ01099830.1, read on the forward strand.
TAAAATAGTACACGCATCTAAAACCATAAAGTCGCTGTTAGCACGCACAGTGTTACTTTTCCGCCATTTCTCTATTAGGTTGCGACCTATAGTTGCTTGGAAAAGTTTTACCTTCGTGATAAGTAGAATACAATGAAAAAAAAAAATTTGATCTTGAAATATAAAATCGAGATCAACTTTGCAACTCTTGAAGTTCTTTATTTTTTTATCCCCATCAAATCGAAGGTGTAGAATTCATCCATCATAGCCACGGATAAACTTTCTTTTTCACTCTCTACATATATGTGTCAACATATGTTTTTACTTGATGATTAAACATGGCGGCTGCTTCGATCGTTGCGTTATTACGCGTTACAATTGTAATTGGTATTTGGTCAGAAGAGTATTTCCGCATTAGTTGTAACGAGTAGCAACTAATGCCAAGCGTAGCACGCGTTCGGCCAGCACAAAGCAGACAGCGAAAGCTACGCGTTTGTTTCCGCCGTTGTATTGCGGTCGGCTGGTATCCGCTTCACTTCGAGTCGACCTTTAAAACTCTGCGCCAGTAAAGACATCAAAGGCTTTTATTGTTACCGTGTAGCTATTGACATCGTTGGCATACTGCCGGTGGTCGCTGATATTTAGAAATAAAATCGTACAATTCTGTTCTTTGAACGAGGAAATTCAAGGGAATTAGCCAGCCTAGTGTCCGAGGGTTCATCTGTTTTTATTACAGGCGAAAAAACATTTGGATGCAGCACGTGCACGCTTGAACACTTTCGTTGTAACTGGGAAACGAGAACTGGGCATCTTGAGAAAAATCTTTAGTATATTTCTTTTTAACCAGCGCTGCGAAAAAGAAAAGGACGCTGCCCTATTTAGATGTAATTAATGACCGTCCCGAGGAAAATAGAAGCGTAATTAACGAATGACCAGGAAGGTAATTTTCTTAGTAATTTAGTGTGTCATTCCGGCCAGTGGAGGTAACAGCGAGCCTTATAAATGGGTGAAAATACGTCGCTGCTGCATCAAAGTGACGTAAAAGCATCTCTCTGACCGAGGTAAAATTAAATAAAACGGGAGGAGGAGAGGGGAAAAAAGCGGGGAATTGAGGTGAGGACGGGTTCAATATTTTTGGAGTTTAGAGCCGCGGAATTGGCGAAGAAGTCTCATTATTCCCGGAGTTGATGGCTGGAAGGCTCGCAAAACGCGCCTTGAATTTATTACGGGCGACCCATGTAAATTCGCTGATGATGAACGGTAAATGTTAAAACGTCGGCGGCGCGGCGTAGAAATGCGAGCGTTCGAAAGAAACAGGCTCACTTTACGCGCACGTAAACGCGTCACTGCTGCTCAAAAGCGTCATGCTGCACTGTAAAATTATAAAAAAAAAAAAAAAAAAAAAAAAAAAAA
>NIPQ01099871.1:0-16509 GCA_002806875.1 Lepidotrigona ventralis hoosana
GAATTCGAGAGAGGGAACGAGGGTGACGTGGCTAGGATTCGTCGTAGCTGATCAATGTATACTCTGCTATTTCATATTTTTAGCTATACAAACTTCGTTTTTTTTTTCTTTTCTAAATGTGTAATCCTATTAATGTAAATATATATGCGGACACGTTAGTTAGTTGTTGCAACATGCAAATGCCAAGGTGATGACATTGGCGATGAGATAGAGTAATTAGAAGCAACATTATGGAATCATTAGGCCACGTGTATTTGTATTATTTATTAATAAAATAGCAACGTATCAAGTTTTTTCCTCGTCAGTTTCGTTCTCGTCTAATCATCAGTTTCATCCTGTTACTTTAAAATGTTCATGGCGTAAAAAAACATTTATGCTTCGAGGAGATACATCTATTGTGAATATTACATTGAGTGAGTCATCGTATCATCGTGTCTATTTAAAGAATAGCAGTGAGTATTGAACAATAAAATCAGTTTTTTTTTCGAAACTAAAATATATTTACAACATTTAACATTTTTAGAACATATTTATGAATGAAGAACAGAGAACAATTCTAGTATACATCCTGGTTTGCACGTCCAGCGAGAAAGATTTGAAAGATTATAGATAAGATTATAGATAAGATTTGAAAATAATGAAATTTTTTTATAATGTAAAAATCAAAATTCCATTTTATCCGTAATTTGCGTTTGAATATATATTTTTGATAAACAAATACTAAAGAAAATTTACTTATTAACATTTACTTGGAAAAACTTATAAAAAATATGGTTTTTTAAATATATTGTTCAAATAAAACATTCTTTTGCAAAATGATATACATCATTGAATTTGTCGTTAAAAAACATTAATTCTATCAATTTATACAAAACGGTATCTTCAATAATTTCCAAGATACTTGACAGTACACTCCCAATTTTGAGGGTAGTTTTCACCTCTTCAACATAGACTAGATTGCCGATAAGAAAAAACACGGGTCAAATATTTTTTTGGAGACTACATTTATGCCAAATTTCATCAAAATCGGTGATTCACACTTCGGTACGTTCCCTTGCAAGTTTCAATTCAAAATTTAAACAATCCGAAGGTAAAAAGTTTGGTCGAAAGTAATGGAAGTTAGTTGGTTAATTGTGGGATAAGCGTTGAAATTATTTTTATTATTTGCTTGCTCCTTTCTGTTTTTATTTTCATTCCAATCTAGCGTGAGACACGGGATTTGAGAGGATTACACATCGACAATTCGTATTTTTCGTTAATTTTAACTTTTACAGAATTCCTCTTTCCAATCCCTCCCTCCCCTTCAATCTCTCATATTGAAGTCGAAATTATAAATCCACAAATCTCTGCGCTTCAACTTCCATTTCATTTCGTTCAGCGTTATGCTATCGAATATTATCGGGCGGGATATCGTATGAACTTCTAGATTTCATACTAAACTGAAAAACCTGTAACCAATCTGTAACTTCATTTTTGTTCGTAGAGAATCGTATACAACGGTATTACATTTCGTTTATTTATCATATTTCAAATACTCTTTCGCTGAACGTAAAAACCAAAAAAAAAAAAAAAAAAAAAAAAAAAAAAAAAAAAAATANTTTATGCAAACCATTACGATACGAGTCTTCGACTTTGAGAGAATGGCATGCAAAAAATTTTCCTCCCTCGAAAGAAGGGACTCACGGTACAAGAATCGGTTACGTTCGACACTCGCGTAACGCGTTTGTATCATTACATTCCTCCCGCTGGACCATCCTGTTTGCGTGAATTATCATTTCGGTTCTGTCGAACTAGCCTCGGGCCGGTCCTTTTTCTCAATTTTATCCCGCGATATGACCGGGGATGTAACGTATTGCGATGGCTTTTATAAATTTCTGGCCGAAAAGGGCGTCACGCGCGAGATTTATCGTGGGCCAGCGGAGGTTGGCCACGTTTCTTTACGTCTTTAAAAGGAAGCTCGCGTGAATTCATATTTCTCTTCCTGTTGGCAATAATTCCTCCCTTTTTTAACAGAGCAGAAATCCCGGTTGGCGTTTCTGCTCTCGCAGACCATTTATACGTCGATATCGACCGTAAAAGGAAACAACGTTACGTACACGTATGTGGACACACGTACCTGCTACGCGCGTTAAGTTACGTAGCTCGTGACTTGCTTCTCTTCTTTTCTTTTTTTTTTCCACCTTTCTCCTCTTTTGTCTCTCGGTTTCTTTTTTTTATTTATTTACTTTTTTTTCTTTTTTTCTATTTTTCCCCGAATTCTTTTAATCGACGATAGCGACGATAGCGGATCGAATCGATTGTCGATGGGGCGTAACGCGCGCACTCGTAACACCGTTGTCACGCGCTCGGCTCGATAAGAACCAAGTTCTTGTCGAACTACCGTGGAAGGTGGAATCCGGTCGAGCCGCATTCTTGCCTTCCTGGTTCACGTGCAGTCGCAATCATTGTCTCGCGGTCGATTGGCATCTTGTAAAAATTAGCACACCTTGGAGTGGTGCTTGGCGAAATGGGAATGACGCTGCTAAGAATCGCTTGGATTAAGTCGAGAGCTCTTTTCCTTTCCTTTCTCTTGTTTTTTTCCAAATCTTTCTCGCGCTCCATACACTCCGTGTCTTCTGAGGTAGAGTCACAACTTGTCCTGCTATAGATTAAACGTAGGTCTTTGGTGTGTAGAAATACAATTTTATTATTTTATCATATGAGTATAATTAACTCAACTAATTTTTGTATTGATTTCACATGAAATTTCTAATTATTGTAGAATTTTGCGAATAATCCGAATTTTTTCATGCCTCCACGTAGATAGAATATCTTTTTTTACTATTTAACCATTTTACCCGTTTCTATTTATCTACTACACCGACGATAATAATCGTTTGATATTGTTTCTCGATACGAACAATAGCGTTGTAGTTTCTCTTTGGCCCTGTGAAACTGATTCCTGGAACGTAAACTGAAGCGAAATGATAACACAAGAGCTTCTCGCGCGAGTGTTGTCACGAAAATTTCAAAGCTTTCCTTTGCATCCGCGGAACTGTTTCAAACAGAAGTTTGATTGTTCTTCGCCTCTCGCAGTTTACCGGTGTTCAAACTTTTTTACAAGTTTGCCGCCTTTTTTTTACCGAAACGAGAGGCACTCCAACTTTTTTTCCCGAATGGAACCGTGACTTTCCACTTTCCTTGCATAATTCAAAGCGACAGACGCGAGAAAAACGACAACAACGCAAGAACAAAGTATCAAAGAACGGATACTCGATATCCACGAGTACCAAAAAGATTACGTCGAATGGTTAAGAAATACCAAGACTCGGAAATATATGAAAATCATACTCTAGCCAGAGATCGTTAAATTAAGAATCTAATAAAATTGTCGAATTAATTTCATTAAGAAACGCGATAAAGTAACGTGCAAAAACTGCATAAAAATAAAATAGTGAAACTAAAATATTTTACGTATGAATCATTACTTTTTGGATGACAACAATAAAATCAACATCACCCGTATCATTTTGGTAGCTGTTGAAAAGAAATTTGACTTGATAATTTCAATGTTAGTATAAATATAACAGTTTTTATCTTTCCTCAATATGACAGTGTATTTTACAGAATTCTACTAAATGATTTAGGAATGTGTGCTATAAATATTTTTAACATGAGAAAATAATAAAAATACCAATGTAATAATAAATTTAAGAAATTTATTAAAGGTTTACAGAATTCTATTAAACGATTTCTAGAAATGCGTGTCGTAACGCTATAAATGCATATTTGGTATGAAAAAGTATTAAAAAATATCGATAAACGAAAGAAACTAAATTTGAATTAAAAATTTCCGAATACTTTCTAGCTTGTGCTCTGTAAATATTCAGTCAGTTTCTCAGTTAAGTTCACAAACTAATCGATCGCGTTGATGGCGAGTATTTCGAAATTTTAGAGTGATCAGAGACTGTAACGCAAAGCTGGTGATCTAACAGAGATTCACACGCGATCGAGGCTGGTTGATACCGTAAACCGACTCGGATCGTAGCATTATAGATCGGTTCGTTGAAGATCGAGCACGGATAAACCAGCTGTGTAATAGCTTGACGAGCAACGAGTTGATGTGGCGAGCTCGGTTTTTTTTTTCGGTTAGAAGATCGATCGAATGTGTATTTTACCTTTGATTCGAGACAGATTGTTCGGTAGCGTATTGCAACAGAAACTAACTGTTAAATCGATCTAATTTCTGCGGAAGAAACAGCAGGATTATTATTAGTGAGTTTTCTATAGTCAGTTTTTTGTGGAATTCAGCGGGCTTGGTGCATCGAACGGCTGATTTGGAATTTCAATATCTCTTTGTGAATCGAATCGAAAAAAAGTTTCGATTACGAATACTCGCGAGAGAAATTTTTCAACTTACTCGACATTGAGGAAACTTCACGCCTAATTATATTTCCCCCAATTATGACTCAGAGTACGTACAAACAATGCGATTTATAATTTTAATTTTCATAAATCACAGTCTATAGATGTATACTTTATTCTAGATTTAAACCGAGTTTAACGATCATGTTTCTGTATCGCTGTCAGCTGCTGGAAAAAATTTCCATTTATGCGAACATATCAAGAAACAAATATTATAGTCTACTGAGTTTTTTACAATTTTTCATTCATATAGTAGAAGTTCGAGAATTTACTAATTAGAATTCTTTATTATTAGCAAAAAAGTTTCTTCAGTAATAAAAATACACGAGCGAATTATTTTCAATTATATTGAAAGTAATTATACTTTCAACTATATTTGAATTACTTCAAAGCTACGCGTATCACAACTAGACTGCGGATCTTTATGAATTTATAGAAAATTTAATACTTAAGGCACAGAAGATATAATACTTAATATATGAAACAAACCTTGTCTAGATTCTAAATTATTCTCGCAAAAAGTAGAGATTTGTGTAAAAATCTGAACTCCAATAATAACTATTTATTTGGATTCGTTTATATATAATAGTAATAACTAGATTCACCACTTAAAATGAAAATTCCGCTTTAATAAAAACGAAACTCAACCCGACCGAGCAATTACTTCAATAATAAAAATACACGCATGAATTACCTTCACTTCTTCAAAGTCACACGTTTGAATCACAATCGAATTTTTATAAACCTGTAGAAAATTTAAAGATACAGAATCATGCACATAGTACACGAAAACATATAAAATATCGAAGATATAATACTTGTAATGTATGAAACAAATCTTTACCTGGATTCTCGCAAAAAATATGGATATGTCCAATTACAACTATTTATGTGAATTCGTTCATATGTAATGGTAGGTTCAAATAACTTGGTTGAAATAATTCACCGATTAAAACGAAAATTCCCTTCCAATAGAAACGAGATAATAAGTTCAGTTCCGAACAATTACTTAAAAATAGCAAGGATACACGCACGAATTACACACTTACGACTTTAATCATAATTCTATAATCGCGAAGGAGCCGGAACCTGTAATTCCAAATACCCAATATCCCGGTGCTAATAACGCAGCAATAGCCTGATCCACTTCCAGTTACCGTGGACGCCCATCACTTCCAGTCCCCTAACCTTCAATCGAATCCGGCCGATTCTCGCATCCTCCCGCAACAACAACCACACAGAGGAGAGAGTACGCGGTCGGAGCTTTCGACCGTTTACGATCGGGGGAATTCGTCCTGGTTACGGTATGAGGATCGCGCGTGTTCGAAGGCTCGCGCTGGATAAGGGAAACCACGTTCCAGAGGCACGAGCCAGCCACCTGCCTCTGGAAGATAGTCCACGCATCTTGCGGCTCCGCGACGTGACCAGGTTACGAAGATTAGCCACGTCGCGCACCTATCTACTAGCAGTTTCATCCCCCGCGTGATTTCACCCTTAACCGATGGATCTCCCACCCGCTGGACCCTTTCATTCGACTTTCCATTTTCTCGAGAGTCGTTTCCCACGCAGAGTCTGAAGGCTGAAGGTCTCTCTTTACGCGCGTTTATCGTTCGGACGATGGCAGGAGATCGAAGAGATAATAATTTCGCAAGAGGTTGAACTCTGTTTCGGTTGTAATTTTGTAATTTATCTTGATCTGGTTATTTTACTTCGTCTGCTCAGATAACGAATCATCAGATTGAAGAAATGATATTGTTGAGAGATTAGAAGTAATTGGACTCTGATTTGGTTGTAATTTTGTAATTTATCTCGATCTTATTTTACTTTGTTCAGATGATCATGATCAGAGATTAAAGAAATGATGTTGAGAGACTAAAAGTGGTTGAACTTTGATTTTAATTATGATTTTGTAATTTATTATTATCAAGTTGTTTTTAAGTTATAATTTTGTAATTTATTTTGAACTGAAGGTTATTTTTCCTTTGTGTATTCAGATAGTTACAACTGAAAAACGAAATGGTTGAAAGAAAACCAAAAGGGGTTGAATTCTACTTTAATTGTAATTCTGTAATTCATCTTGTAATTTATTTTATAACATATTTTTCTTCGTGTATTCAAATAATTTGATTGGAAAATTAACGAAATGGTATGTGATTGAAAGAAGACTAGAAGGGATTCAACTTCTATTTTTAACTTATAATTTTGTTATTTATTTTAATCTAAAGTTTCTTTATGTATTCAGGTCAGGTTTAAGTCAGTTTTAGGTTAGGTTTATGATTGGAAAATTAACGAAATGGTATGATTGAAAGAAGACTAGAAGGGATTCAACTTCTATTTTTAACTTATAATTTTGTTATTTATTTTAATCTAAAGTTTCTTTATGTGTTCAGGTCAGGTTTAAGTCAGGTTTAGTTAGGTTTATGATTGGAAATTAACGAAATAAGAAAGAAGCTGAACTCTGTCTGAACTCTGTCTCGCTTATAATTTTACAATTCACTTCGATCCAAACGCTTTTTTTCACGTTTTTTATCGTTCAGATGATGAGAGATTTAAAAAATGATATTGTTTCATCTAGGATTTATCAGCGAAATTATAATCTATGATCTGAAATCAATTTTTAAGAGAGGTATAATCTACAAACAAATAAACAAAATAACACAATGTAATGTAGATCCATGATATAACACTAAAATCAGTCTATAAGAAGTGGAGAATCACTGGTTGCAATTAAAAAGGTTGTAAAATTGTGATGCAGATTTAACTGTACATATTACTGTTAAAGAGTAAATGAAATACAGACGATCGTTTAACCAGCGTCTTTTGTCTGCGAACTTACTCGAGCATGATTCGTGCAGATTCCTTTCAATAGTTCTGAGAAAGAGTCGGTCGCTGTTCGGTGTATTGGGAATTCATCGAATGTCCCGTACGATTTCTTTAGACGCGGTTTGAAAAAATGACACGGGAGTGAAGAGCAGAACGGAGTATAGAGCGACAGGTTGAAATGAAAACCAATGAAAATAGTTAGGGACGGTGATGAAATTCTTTTGAGAGGAGATTGATTGGATTGCAGTTGCGCAAAGATGTTTTAAAAAAGGTAGATGCGTGTCGGTGATATTTCTTCTCCTATCGTCTTTCCGCCCCCGTTTCGTTTTATAAAATTTATTCTCGATAAACGCGTTAAAGAAATTTTCCTCGCAAATTTCTCTTATTCGTTTCTTAATTATACATGTCTTTATTATACACATATGCGTGATCTATGACACGAATAAAAATACAAAAGGGCAAGTGTTATTATTTTAAGTATACGCAGAGACGGAGAAAAAAATATTCGCACGCTCGATGAAAAATCATCGATGTTTTAATCTTTTTGAGATAAAATCGTTCAACAATCCAACTGGCCTCATTCTAACGAGCTCGGTGAAACTTCTGCTTCACCAACCTTGAGCTTTTTCTTTTCAAAGATGTTTTTAATACATTATGCAGCCAGTGGGGAAAGAAGAATGCTTCTGTTGTCAAAAGTTCCAAGAATTTCAATGTTTCCAAGATTACTGAAAAATTTTGTTTCATAACTGGATCTATTTCTTCTTTTCTATCTAAAGACTATCTTTTCTTTAGATCGATCCCTGAAAAACCGTGGCCGTTGTTTCAGTTATACGACCAAAATTCAAAAGATCTCAATATTTTGTCGCTTAATCCCAACGTTTAAAGTTCAAGAAAACTGGCGAAAGAAAGTCGTGAAACAAGTTTGAAGAGGAGTAATACAATCATTAAAAGGATTGTAGATTTAGTTAGCGAAAAAAATTTTCTACCGTTTCCACTGGCATTTGAATTTTGACAATTTTCGAGAATTTTCGGAAAAGTATCCGCCTTGCCATACGATGCGAAGAAAATCTTTGAAAGAGCTGTTAGAGCGCAGGTTTCGCACTTAAAAATTCTTTTTACAAAGTTACAACACAATTTACAATATAAATTTCTCATCGAGTGCGCGAGTGTGCTTTCCAGCGACCGAATCGTGCCGTTACCCTAGTTTGTCAGAAAAATGCTCTTTGTTAAGGTTTCAGACTATCCAGCACAAAGGAACGTGGCCTCGAAACGAAAAAAAAAAAAAAAAAAAAAAAAAAAAAAAAAAAAAAAAAANAAGAAAAGAAAGAAAAGCTAATACACTTTTCGAAGAGCTGAAAGAAACGCGAAACAATCGGTATCGGAGGATTAATCCGTTCATTGTTGGATCGTTGTACCGTGGATAGGATTTCATAATGCAGCGTTACCGCGACAAATGAATATTTATTCAACATTTCGCGAATCGGCCGCGATGCTTTTTAATTTAATCTCATCGATCTCCCCTATCGGTTTCAAAAATAACAACAACCGGGATACTGGTTGCGCAATAATTCGCCAGTAACAATTGACTAAGAACATTAGTATTAGTAAATTAGTATTATTTAAGGGATTTATCGTATTTCGTTGAAAGGAACTTGCTATTAATTAATTAGCTACGGTTAACGTACGATCAGTGCCGTTAATCACGCGCGAGTGTATCTTTTGCGCAACGAAAAACGTAAATTTTCGTAAATGATCGTTGATCTGTAACAAATAAATGTTCGAATATATTTTCGCGAGTCACGCTATTATAGGAGTACGTAATTAAATATAATAAATAAATGTAATAAAACAATAAATGTAATAAATGTAATAAAACAATGTACATTTCCAAGTTGACTTACAATAATCGTAACAAATAGATGTTCAAATATTCTTACGAGTCACGTTATTACAAAGGATAATTAAATATAATAAAGAAATGTAAATTTCCAGATGACATAATCGTTGGCTATAACAAATTAATTCCAATATATGCGCGAGTCACGCTATTGCAAAGAGTAACTAAATATGTATAATAAACAAATGTAATAGAAAATGTAAATGTACAAGTTACATGATTATTGGCTACAACAAATAAATATTCAAATACTTTGGCGAGCTATTATAAAATACGTATAATTAAATATAATACGTAAAATTAAATATTGAAAATATTGAAATATAATGAAATTAAATATTAAAATATTAAAATAAAATAAAATTAAAAACTATATATAACGAACAAACACAAACAGAGTAACACCATATATACTCTGAATTATTCCGCACATGTTCCGCATACATTGTACTACAAATATATTTCTAATACATATTCTAAATTGCGGTGTTTTGTCACGTGGCGATTTCACAGCGTCGTCCTATCGAATTTGTTAATTATCGTTTTGAAATTTGAACAGTGCACGTCACGTGCTCTGGGATGCGCAAGAATCGGGAAAACACATCCTCGTTGAAAATCGAATTCTCTCACTTCCGCCGTACAATCAGCACGCTGCTTTTAATTATAACGCAACTGTCGACACGGCGTTGCTTGCGTTTCCAAGAGTCGTTGCACGGCATTATCGATGCATATTTAACGTCGGATATACTATAACCGTTAAATTCTAGTTATTGGCTGTAATTATTGCGTTACAACGCCGTTGTGATTGAAATATCGCCCCCTTCCCCTCGTTCGTTCGTCCCGTTTCGCCCTTCCACCCTCTCCCCCCCTCCTTTTTCTTAGTTTCACGGGCAATCGCGCCCGTTGATACGGTAATTTCGCTTTGCAATTTTTTTTTTCCACCTGTCCGAGAACAACAGCAGGAGCGATAGTCTGCAACTACGTCTTGCATAGATCGCAGAATACGAGTCGAATTTGAATTTCCGATCGAGGAGTCGAATGAAATTGAATTTGATTTTCAATTTAAATGTAAAAGCTCGGACTGATCACTTCCTTCTCCACGATGATAATTTCACTTTTGAAGGGACGTGCATTTTACAGTATCGATTCGGGCGGGATCTCGCCTGATCGTCGTTGATTTTCAATCCCCGTCCGCAATTTCGAAATTCAGGCATTAAAATCAGGATTCAAGTTAACAAATGTATGCTTAATCGATTATCATTCCAAACAATCGTTCGTCGGGTTATCGGTGTATGGGAGCGAAACGCAAAATTTGTCGAAGCTCCTACATTGAAATCGCGCATTTGAATATAAATAGGAATACGCTGAATTCCCGTATCTCCTCATTTTTTGTTTCTTTTTTCTTTTTCTTTTTTTTTTTTTTCGTACTCGCAGACACAACGTTTGTGAAAGAATGTGACGACAGATTGAAAAATGATCTTTGAAACGCACTTTTCTATCTTCGAACGTGTCTTTCAAAATATTTGCGACACTATGTGCGACACTATAGATCGTAAAAATACTTAGGTTTTCCAAACATCCGATCTTGTTTATTTCACATATGTTACAAATGAATTCCTTGAATCGTAATCACTTTCGTTACTTCACTATTGTCCATTTTAATCGGACTTCCTTTACGGTGCTTGATATCATTGCGATATCGTTGCGATAATTCTTACATTCTTCTCGAGCTTCTTTAGACATACGCACACACGCACGAGAGGTATCTCGATCATCGAAACCTTTTCCATCGATGGATAGATTCAAGATTTACCGCAGTTTTTCCAATACCAGAAAGAACAGAGCGAAAACTACCCACTCGAATCATAGTTTCTGAAAGTTGCTCTCTCTCTCTCTCTCTCTCTCTCTCTCTCTTGGTCGATCTCTCCCCGGCGTTCCTTCTTGACACATTAATGGATGTTTCCGTAAGTGTGTACCTTCTTCGCTGTCGCTTGATTGGAAAAATGCATTAGGATTTGATTGCGGAAGTCCATTAGGATTTTTTTTTTCGCAAAAAAAGAGAGAAAGAAAAAAAAAAGGGAAAAATGACAGATAAATCCGAGCCGCGGATTTTTTGCGATATATGTGCCATCGTATAAAGTTTTATTCGGTCTTCTCGTGTATGTATGTGTGTGTATGTGTGTGTACATGCGTTTGTGGATATAGAAGAATGATGGAAAAAAAAAAAGTTAACACGCGTTTCTCGCGTATATAGGTTCCCCGGAAAAAGTCGTGAAATACCCTATTGCTTCCTGTTTTTATACGGAAATAAATCCTGTTACGAATTTTTGTTTACAATTTCACAAATTTTCGGAAAAGGAAAGAATATCGGCGTGCAACTTAGCATTTGAGGAAAGTTTGTACAAGATTTTCACGTCTCATTTATTACGTCGAGGGGACGATAGAATCGTGTAATAAAAAGAATGATCGAGTCTCCGATTTTGACGGGTATGCGAATCGGGTCATCAATCTTCTTGCGTGTTTGCATGTCTGCTTTTGTTTCTGAAAATATTTCTACGTGGAGATAGGAGAAATGTGTTATTTAATAATTGACGTTGATATATATGTTCGTAGTAAGATTCCTAATATTTCGAGGGCAAAAGCAAAAAGAAAAATAAATAAATTCTCAACAAAGATCTTGTGTGAAAATATTAAAAAACGATGGACATATATCCCAAGGGAAAGAGATATAGTACATCTCTAAATTTTCTTACATTATGTATCGTAAAGTAGAGAGAATGCGTAGATCATCACATCAATATCCTTGGGTATTATGGTCACATGTATTACGTCGAATGTTATTATCGAAATGTATAATTCCTCAGAAATACAAAAATATAAATATTATAATCCGTAGCCTCGAGGCAGACAGGATCAAACAAATCCGAATATTTACGGCCCTCAGTCGCACGGGAGTTATCGAAAGTGTAACATTCGGGCGAGATACAGTCGATTAAGTACGTATTAATAATTGTAGAAATGGCTCGCGGGGAAGAATTAAATCCAGCTGAAGTACACGTGATATTGAAATTAAACGCAGAATATTTTTCCGCGACAAAAATAGACGAAACAGTTAACGGGAATCGTAAAGTATAATGAATATAAAAGGATAATGGATTTACTGAAAGATCTCAATAATTATGGAAAAAGGAAAAGTTGCGGACTAACGCGGTGTCTAACAGGTCGAGATAAACGTGCTGTGTAATACGTATAGTGTCAAATTCAAGACTTGACTGCGAGACAAATTGCAAAAAAGCTGGAGTTGCGGCAAATGTTAAGGATGTCCGATGTCTTTCAAAAAATTGCAAACATTCGAAACGACGAAAATTGCGACAAAAACGTTGGTTAAAGCAAGAGCACAAGCCGTTTGCAATTTGCAAAAAAACATATCTATACGAATAAGAAACGGCAAAAAGTCATATTATACCGATAAAAAGAGCTTCGATTTGACGAACCTCCACTGCTATTATCATGAAAGGAGCAACAACTTCCGAGTTGATCCATGGAGTACGGTGGTATAATGATTTGTGAAGGTGTTGGTCACTACGCTAAGTTGGAAATAAATTTATTAAATTAAAATACATTGAAACGAACAAATTAACATGTGCGCGATACGAATTGTTGGAAATAAGTTTATTTTTCAACGTGATAACGCGGTCGAATACAAGCAGTAAAATAATACTTTGCAAACAAAAAAGTTTGTGTGTTTTAGAATAGTCAGTCAAGTCTCTGGATTTAAATATTATATAAAATTATTGGGGGAATTCGGTCGTATGTTAAAATGGAAAACAATTTGCAAATGTCAATAAATTTAAAAAATGTATTGTAGAGGAGTGAGAAGAACTAAGCCAAAAAGTTATTAATAAATGTTTGTCTCAAAGACTGGCTGTAGTTATTAAATGCAAAGAAGCATTTCATACCAATTATCAAACTCGTTTCTTTTGTTTCTCACGAAATGTATTAAATATTATCATACTCCTTTAATACATGTATTGCAAAAAATTTAATTTGTGTTACTTGTACATAGTGATCTCGCACTATGAAATTACAAAAAATTAGTACTCATTAGTACCATAGAATTCACAAGCAGTTTAAATTTCGTTCAGTGATCGTGTTACTTGTTCATCGAAAAATGAATTATTAACAAATTTAAGTTTATTTATATATTTAGCACCTTCTTACTTTCTACAAACCCATCGTTCTCTCTGCAAGCAATAGTAAATCACATTTTTGAATACGATAGAACTTGCCAATTTGCCCTGAATCGAAAATTGCCAGAGAAAGTGAGTTTCAAATTTAAGAAGAGAATTTGTTAGAACGTTACACGCTAATTAACGTTATACAAAATTTCGTAAGGAATGGAAAGATGTTTGCCAGAAAGAGATATTTATAGCAACATTTTTCTATCGGCAATTTGACAATTGGTAAGGAAGTCTCGCGTTAAAGTATCGGGCCATTTCGTCCACCGGTGTAATATCGCCAGAGGTAAACACAAGATCAGGACCGACTTGTATCAACGTAACAAGCACCGAATTTCTGAAGTTGGCGTCGTCAGACTAGTAGCTGGAAAGCGAGGAAAGTCGCGAGCATCCTGGTATCATCGTCAGTTTCAAGGTACACGAGCGTCTCGACGATTGCTCGGCAACTTGGAAACTCGAGATCCAGGCCAGC
This sequence comes from Lepidotrigona ventralis hoosana, assembly GCA_002806875.1. NCBI lineage: Eukaryota > Metazoa > Arthropoda > Insecta > Hymenoptera > Apidae > Lepidotrigona > Lepidotrigona ventralis. The sequence continues at coordinate 13,835 of NIPQ01099871.1, forward strand.
CATTCAATTGTTTACAAGGGGGAGGGGGGAGGGGAGGAGGACGCGAATTTAGGATTTCGATTGCCGTGAGACGCTGTGTTCCACGCTTTCGGGTCTGGAATACAATTCTACGGATTCACCTGGAACGTGATTTAAAAAGCGAACTTTCAGCGAGAATTCGTCGTTTTCGACTGGCGAGGAAAAAAAAGGAAATATCAGCCTGAAACGAATGTGGTAAATACCGAATCAAATTGAGCGAAAAATTTATTACAATATTTTCTGTACTACATTGAAATATTATATTGGCCATTAAAAGTAACTGCGCTTTTCGCAAACGAATGGCGAATTTTTCACGAGAAACGAAAGCTTTATTAGACAGTATATTGTCCATTTTGTTTGATTATCTTTCATGATTTCAGAGAAGTTTTTTCGAAAGTGGTGCAAAAGCAAAATATGGAGAAAATATTCCTTTCCGATTTTCACATTTTTAAATTGGCGCTAAAAACGATTGATAACGAGATAGCGCATTTTCTTTTTCTTTTTCTAAAACTAGAGCTTGAACAATCAAGTATCAGATTACACAATGAATTTACGGTTTAAAATAAAGTTAATTATATTTTAAGATATACATATATGCACATCTATCAGAAGAAAATGCAATGCAATTTTGGCCAATCCAATAACTCAACTATGTTGAGAACCTCGAATTTTTATATTCTTGCTATGTATTTGAACGAACAAAAAGACATGTAAAATTTTCACGACGAAATTGAAGTGAGAAATTACGGGTAATAATTAATCGTGAGTTATAACATGAATATTAATCGAGATATTTCATTATTAGAAAAATACGGTTAAATCGAAAATAGTAAGAAATTTTCAGCAATACTAAGAATTAAATAAACGGGAAATTGGAAGAGTTGTTGAAAAGGAATCGGTATAATAACTTTTGTCAATAAATAACAATCAATATTGCATATTCAGTCGATGAAGCATTCTAAACAACAGCAAATGAAAATAAAAAGTGATTTGATTAATCTTGATTTCAAGATAAAGAAAAACTGGACCACCAATATATAACATAATTGTTTTTTGATTAGAATTGCAGGCAGTAATAGCTTAGAAGAACTATCTAGTACAAAATACTAAACTAAATTGCTACGATCGTAATTAGAAGTCTCGTAATTAATATCAAGAACTTACAATAACTCGAGGATAATCAATATTCTTGTATCAATTACGAGATTCCAGATGAAATTGTACTTGACACGAGATTTCTAATTTCTCGAGTAACTTCAGTGGTTCGTTTGATAATTTTAGCAATTATTAAGTCATTAAGCGATGCATCAATGCAACTGTTGAAAAAGAATTCGCTTATTAGAGGATGTCGTGTTAAACCTCGAGGATTCGAGATGACGTTTGCCAACAATTTATTTCGGCCAGGCTAAGTGCCATTTAATTATTTAATCGGCTTCCGAGAAGAATATCGGACGAATCGTAAATTAAAATCGTGCTTGCTTGCCTGCACGTGAAGCAAGAACGCACTGTCGACGATCCAACTAGCTATTACACTCGTTAGGTTCTCCAGCGTAGTCATCCTCACTTTATGAACTCTTACTGATAAAAATAAAAAGAGGCGAACATCTGCATTAAGCGAGCGCGCGGTTATTTCCACTTGATGCAAGCGGAATTATATCACTGCTCGGGGGCAAACTATGCTCGAGTATGGCATCGCGTGAAACAGCATCGCAATAAGCAGAGGAAAATCGAACGGAATTATAATTTGAAAACCAACCCCTGGCTTCCTTACTTTACATTTCTTGCGTTTCGTAACGTCTGAATAAATTGAATTCAGGTTTTACTTTTTATTATTTTTTCTTTTCATTATTTTTCTCTGCCAAAGTTATTGAAAGTATTCGATTATTGTTTGTAGCAGTCTGTACAGTGTAATTAAAAAGGTGCAGTGAATTCGAAATATTTGGAGGCAAACCTGATTATTTCTTAACTTCTTTATTTCCTAGTTACACGGCTAGGTGTAGTAATTTATTTTATAATAAGTAATTTATTTTCGTGAGAGTTCGTTTCATCATATAAAAGAAGATAAATTATAGATAATAGTAAAGATAAATTTCAAGAACAGCGTTCGTAACATCGTTGCTATTCTGTAGTTTGCAATTTATGTAATTGATCGGCGCATAATTGAAAGTAATGCCAGACGCGAAATCTTTTAATCACAGAAACTTTCAAGAGAGAATCTCTTGTGAAATTTTCCAATTTTTATCGAGCTTACTCGTATCGTCTTGTTTTAATAATAATAATAATAATAATAATAATAATAATAAAGGGAAGAGATGAACAGATGAGTCGATAATTCATCGAAAATTGTCGCGAAGATCCAGAGATCCGGAGGGGATCAAGTAAATCCTCTCGTCTCTTTCGTTTCTGTCTCGAAAATCTGTTCTTAGCAGAAGAGACACTTGATCCTGGACACTCCACCTGTTTTCTCTACAAGCTCGCAGAAAGTGAACGAGAGATTTCTCGCCGAGGTTCGGAACGTGTTCCGGAAAGTGGATCCGTGGAACTTAAAACGTTATAAAATACTTGAATGCAACGCTGCTACTTTGATAGTTCTGTCTTTTTTCCCCCTTTCCTTTTTCTCTTCTTTTCTTTTTTTTTTTTTTTTTTTTTTTGTTTTT
>NIPQ01099875.1:0-19698 GCA_002806875.1 Lepidotrigona ventralis hoosana
TATTTTTTTTTTTTTTGTATATAAACCTCGTCACGTTATTATTTCTCGCCGCTACCCACTCATTAAACTCCTCTCCTTGATTTTTTTAGTACCCGCGCGGTTCTCCGGGGGCTCCTTATCCACGCCCCGATGCACATCCCTCTCCCTCTCTGTCCTCTCCAAACGTCTCTTGCTCTCGTTGAATCTCGACTCGACGATACACAGACTTCCGCGGGTCGGAGCTTGCTCGTTCCGCTCGTCGTTGCCGGTCGTCGTCGCGTTTGTGCGCCCGGCTCCTCTCCGAGAAACGCTTCCTCTGAACGCGGCCGAGCACCGCAACCCTTTGCCGGAGGACTTTTGACGCCCTGCGCTACGCTTGAATACCGTTCGACAAGAGGATTCGGTAGGCGACGAAATTTTTCTTTTCTCTTTTTTCTTTTTCTTTTTTTTTGCCGCTTGCTTCTTCGTTTCTGTCTCACTTCGATACTTCGTACTTTCTTTTCTTTCTATTTCTCTTTTCGATTTTTACTCCCGCGAAGGAGTCGTTCTTCTGGAAGATGCTGTCTCCAGAAGTGAAGGAGTGGCGTTTTGAGTGGTCTAGAAAAACATCTTCACTCGATTTCCAGTTCTTTTTTCTTTTTCTTTCTTTAACTTCAATTCAGTTCAAAGTTACGTTGGATTGTTAAAAATTTGATTTTATTTGGTATTTTACATTCATCGCGATGAAGATCAAATTAAATTTGAAACTACTCTAAATTGAGTAATTCAACCTTAAATTGTTGTAACCTCCAATGATCCAGTTAAGATGCCAATTAAGAGTTAATTTCAAATTAACCTGCAGCTTAATATTTCACTTAAAGTCGTATCTCAAAGCTTCTTGCTCAGCCGTAATTACCTATACTTTCGTCCATGCATGAACGGAGAGTTTCGACGATATCGATGACATGTTTATCGTCTCGCATCAACAATTAGACGAGAGTGCACCGGAACAGCAAAAATAGGCTGACGGGTTACACAACCAACAAACGCTCGCGCCGTAGCTTGAACAATTTCCAAGAGTCGCGTCTCCTCTGAGCAAGTGAAACCATCCGTGGACTCCGCGTTAAGATCTACCCAGGCACCGGGGTTCTCTTTGCCACCGAGCACTTTCGACGCCCCGTATCACGCTCGGATACCATTCGACAAGGGGCGCCGCTCTTCGCGGCCAATAATTCAAACTTCAAGGCGCGGGCGTGAAGATCGCCCTGACGGAATATCAAAAGCCGCGCGCGCGTGCTTCCCGTCCCCTCCCTCTTTGCCTCTTTCGTTCCTCCGCGCTCAAAGAGGTCGTTCTTCGCCCTTCGGAAGAACCCGGACAAGCCGAGAATTTTCCGTGGAACTTGTTACCGCGAAAACCGGTGGGGAACATCCGCTGTTACACTCGTGCGCAGAGGATTTATTTCGATTTACGAAAGTTGGTTTTCTACGGCACGGATAACTTCAATGAAATCAAATGAAACTGATATATTGTCGCGTATAACAAGGCGAGGCCGTCTAAATATCTTTTCGAATTGTATAACGATGCAAAAAATATTTTTCTCCTGACATGAGTGGCGTCGAAAGACCAATAACTGGTAAGAGTATCTTTCTATTCTTCTCAAGATTATTGCTTTCCGAAGTTTTCGACAGAGTTTTCACGAACAGACTGGTCGCTTTTATCATAAATGAATATCATATCCTATTATTCTTTACATTTATCATTCACACGTAAAGCTTAAATTTTCAAGATCATGTTCTTTACATATCTGAACATATTTCTTTATCAGCTATGATGGAGTAAAAAATCATTTACCTTGAAAACTCTTTGAAAAAAATGACCTTGAGAAAAGAAGGTTCTCACCAGTTGTTGGCCTTTCGATATCATTCATCTTCGGCAAAAAATATTCCTTTCATCATCACAATTCGAAAAGACACTTAGCCGGCTTCACTTAAATGGGACCGACTTGTATTTATTTAAGTTATACGTTCGTGTTCTTGAAAGCGTGTCGCTATCGATTTATGAAATTTCTCCGACGGAGAAGAAAACGGAGTAAGAAAACAGACGACTACTGCGGAGATAATCACAATTATCTACGAAATTTTTTTTTTTCAATTGAACGAATCGGCAGTTCCAGAGTAAAAGCATCGAAATGTCCAGTCACACGACTTGGGAAAAAATCCGGCGACGACCGATATCGTTCCCGTCTCGGAAATTCGCGCGAGGCGAAGCTCCGGGAGAAAGCCTTCTTCGCCTCCGACAGAAGCAAAAGAAATGCGCCGACAGAGAGAAAGAGAGAGAGAGAGAGAGAGAGAGAGAGATGGCGGACGGTAGAAGGTGGACGAAAGGGGCGACAGAAAAGGGTGGAAGCTTCCTGCACGGGCTGGCGCGGGTGACAAACAACCGCACGGATTCCACGGATCCGCGCGGCGCGCAAAGTCCGCGCTAATTAGCGGTTCACGAGCGTGCCGAAAAAGAGACGACGCGCGACGAAAACGGTGGTTCCCCTCCCGGAGGGCCACGGAGCGGACAAGGATGGCAGCTCTCGAAAAGAAAGGAACAGAAAGTAAAAACCGAAGAAGAAGAGGACGAGGCCATCGGTCTCTCCGGTGCGGCGAGGAAAGAAGCAGACGCGCCAAGATGGCAGGGCCAAGCGGGCCATTTGAATATATATCGGCGCGATGGGGGACAGTGAGCGATGTTGCACCTGCCGTCGCGAGTCAGCGTAATAGCTGCGAGATGTCACGCCACGGTACACGTGCGAGCAAAATTCGTGGGCTGTACACCCGGATCGGTCTGCTGGATGGTCTCTGTTCCTTTTGGTTCGGCGAGCGCCAGCGTCGGGGAACGCGCCACGCCGGATGGACGATTAGTTGGATGAGTTGAGTCGCGACGCAGGGTGGCTGAACGAGTGGGGATGTCTTCTTTAAAACCGGCACTCGCGCCGGTTTGTGTGATGTCGGGTGTGATTTGTGCACCGGTGGTTACCGGTTACGGGAAGACGTCACGCAGGATTACGGGAATGTTGAATCCGGGCTCGTGAATTGAAGTTTCAGTCACTGTCGACGAAGATTTTGAACGGCGTGACTCGGTGTTACAGCGAGGACCTCAGCGTTTAGCGAAATTATATTTGACGATCGTACCATGTGAGTACTGTTCATCGGATCATGTTCCACATATAATATCTCTTATCTTAATTCTTACTATCAGTCAATGGCATCTGCAACTTTCGAAATACATATATATATATACACACTGTGTACGTAAATGTGTACAATCCACTGTGGACTTTTATCATTTTTTATATAATAAGAGGATTGGTGGCGATGAAATAAAATGTTACAGGTAAATATAAATAAATTATTAAATATATTTGTATGTCGAGAAATTATCTAATCTCCCATATCCCACATCTCACGTTACTAATCATCATCCCACTTTTATGTTCCATATTCTAATTCCATATTTTTTACGTTTCATATTCCATATTCCGTGTTCAAACAAACTCAATGCGCCCTTTCTCACTTTCGGTGTGCCGCAATCTGTATGACATTCTACTCTCTGTGAGGCATGAAATGTGATGTGTAGAACGTGAGATACGAGACACAGGATATGGAATCTGTCGTTCTCCAAGTTTCAAGTTTATGTAATATCATCTGCCTTTGCAGACGATCTCAATAGACAGCCAGTCTTGGAAGTCTAGTCCCATTCTGTAATTTTCTACAATTGATCAAGTGTCACGTAAATTTTAGCAGAAGTGATACCAGTGTTCTAGATGTTGAGAAATATGTAGATACACATCGTTACCATGCAAAGCCAGTAGGCGGAGTTTGGATGTTTCAGTGACACTCGTACCATCCCTTGCGTATTTATCAACTACGAAGCTGCGCGAGTATATTTTTTTTCTTTTTTTTTCTTAAACGAACACAGCCAATCCTAGTGGTTTTATCTAATTGATACGTCCTTTTCTGTTCGAAAGAAATCTTTACTGATACCTACTCTTTCCGCGAACAAGGAAAGAAAAGCTGTTACGAGATGCTCTGCTTCCACGCTCTCGACTATGTTGCTTCCGATAAGAAGTGCAATAATACTTTTCCGCATAAGGTCTAATTGTAATTTATTTCGCACAAAATTGCCTCATTTGTACCGTGCTGGGGATTTGAACTCCTCGTTCCTTGAACTATGATAGATATACCGGCGACCGCGTTCTTATTTTCAAAATAAAAAATATACTTTTTGCGTTGTTTTCAGCTTTCACTTATTGTTGACAGTGGTCAGAGAAGTGAAGTATTTAGTCGAAGTGTCGTAGCGTAATTGTGAATTACTCAGCTACTAAATTTGCCAATGCGCGTTGGAATTAATCTCTTTTGTTTTAAAATTATACTCGCTGCTTCCGTTTCTTGCGATCATTTCTTTCGAATTTAAAAAAAAAAAAGTGATAATGAACAAAAGATAACAGAACTCTAAACTATTATTGATAGAATTCAATTCAAATTTTGAACAAAAACAGCTCATAAAAAGTTATATTCCTAATCTGTTATCCCTAATCTGTAAAACTGTACCTCTAGAAATAGTAATAGAAATTACCTCTAGTAATAGAAAGAAAAATAGTAATACAAGAACTAGTGTACAATTAAACATACAAGAACTAGTGTACAATTAAACATGTAACAAGAAAAATCCTTAAACTCTCTAACCAGCAGCCAGCAGAAAATAAAATATTAATTTTTATTGTAAAAATAGAATATTAATTCGAGGAAGGTCGATGCGCTATCGAAAGAATCAGTTCAACGAGATTGTTCTCTATTTAAAAACTACCGTCCGACGGTTTCGCTTTTAACGCTGGCACGTTTGAACTGTTTCGCATAAATCCGGGTGTCTCGGCAAGAGAGAAAAAGAGGGAGAGAGACAGAGAGAGAAGAGCACCCCGTGAGTGCACCACTGTTTAAACGATATCTTATCGAGCCGCTTTGTACCGGTTTAATTAACGATTAATAATATTCGCCGGACGTTACGTAAATACGGCGTTTTACGAGTGGCCGCGGTCCCCGATAAGCCCCGGGCAATAGAAACGTATGAAAATCGAAATGGATTCGTCGAGAAACCGGTCGCCGGGATATCCGAGATACCGTAACCGGGGATTATAACAGGAACACGAACGGGGCGGTCGCTTCTCGTTCGCTTCTTGTCCGCTTCTCCTTTATCACAAGCTTCAGCACGCCTGTGCCAGTCAAATTAACGTGTTAATTGCGGCAAAGGGAGAAAATGAAATGGCCGGCAACGCGCGGCCAAATCGCTTTCCAGACTATTTACTTATGAGTTACACCAACGTATGTGCAATATTCCCTGTTTGTTTGCTACGGCCACGAAACTTTTATATCTGTTATTGCATCGTATGGGGATTTTGGTGACGTAGACGTACAGGGGATGTTCTGCAACGCGTGATAGGGGATGATTCCTCGTGAGAAACCAAGTCGAAAATGTGTACAGTGAAATATTCGATGCTTTCCATTTTCGAGAAAGTCGGATTTATCAATTACTAGGGCAATCTCTCAAATACCGAAGCGCATTTAATGTTTGTTTCCTTGAAAATGAAGCTTTGAATGAAAACAATCTTATTCTACACTTCCGACTTATTTCTTTTGCACGTAGAGTGACTCTTTGTTGATACGTTCAGAATTAGCTAAATTCAAGTATAATTAATAAATTTTCTCGAAAAAGATTTTATTCTGAATATGCTTATTCTTTTTCGACTTATTTTTTACGGGGGATCATTCTCTGCTATATTTCCCACATACTACGAAATATCCTGTATATACAGGATTGGACTGATGATTACATTACAACACCGCTTAGTTGGTATAAATATTTAGTTACTAGGAAAAATCTAGGGAATTGTTTGACTTAAATTTCTATCAAATATCCCAGTTTAAAAAAGACAGTGGAATTGATTAACTGAAACGATTTTCCTTCTTCAATAAAACATTCGACGTTAAGTAGAATTTATAATCTCATCCATCTCGTTGGTTAAATATGGTAGCATCATAATTATAAACACTCAAACACAAGACACAAAGACTTGCAATTACTGCTTGAAGCAATACTCATTGTTTTATAAAATATAAAATATTTGAAAATCCATCAGGGGTTGGTTCTTCTGATATTGAATATTTCAGCATCAAACAGACCGGCTTCAAACTGCACTGAATACAAAACAACAGAATAATCACATCGTTTTTGACTTAACTCTTCTAAATATTACTTCGTTCTCGACTTAACTCTAAATTTACTCCAACCATAAAAGAAGTCAATCAAACGCAACGTTGTCAAACAAAACGTCGCTTGACAAAATTTGGTCTGAACTCGTGCGTCAAATGTTTCAATTGCACTATCGACGATATTTAAAGTGACGGTATCCTGTCGTAGTATCTGGTACGGAAACGGTCGAGCGCGTTCGCCTTTCCGATCCGGGATCGGCGAAGATTGATGCATGCGACGCAATCGCGCGCCACCAACGCCGTGGCCATTTATCTTTAACGAGGCGGTTTATTAGCTAATTAATTGAAATGCGTTATTGCGAGGATCCTGGCCGACTGTCGCCGCTAAGCCGAGACCGTTCTTTTCATTCGTTCGTGTCTAACTCCCTTCTCCTCCTCCTCCCGATAATTCCGACCACGTAACCGGTTGAATATTCCATCTCGTTTCGCGATACACGGGGAGGAATCGTGGGCGAGCAGAATGTCGAGACGGCTGTTTTGTTGCTGGATGATTGATGGGTGGTAAAGTCGGGAAATAAACAGTGTCTTTAGTACCGGCATTCCTTCCCATGCTCCAACACCTTCGCACAGGGGATGCTTTGCTCTCATACTTTGTTCCTGGCTTACGTTATGCAAATTGCACGACGATCATTGCATAGTTTAATTTTCCTCTTATCCTTATTTCTTCATTTCTTTTTTTGTATTCTTGACAGGAGTTGTTCTCGTCTGCTTATTCGATAATGTAACGTGATAAAATATACTCTACGCGTTGATTGGTGATATTTAATGAAGTGAAACGAATCTCTACCGAAGCTAAGCTTTCTCATTCATGGAAATATCAATTTTACATAAAACGTCCACAGTCGATTTGTCAGGAAGATGTCGGCTTATTTCTGGTTCTTTTTCAATCGAAAGGGTCGCACTGATGGTCTACAAAATGACTTCCGACTTAAAAATATACTCGTCGACTCCTTTTCTCGCAATCCACCCACGTTTTTAAATCCTCCTACGAGCGCAAAACATCCGCCGTCTAATTACGAATTCCAGTACACGCGGAAGCGTTCTATTACCACGCCGAACCACTCCTATCGCAACTGAACACCTACGAAACGAGCGTAGGGAATCTTCCCTAACGAGAGCCACCGTCAGAAACATCGACACTCCCTCGGCTGATCCTCGAAACAACCACCTGCACGAATATCGAACAATCTAAGCATACGAACGATACTCATCGACGAGTGCACGAGTGCATCTAAATGCGCACCACGGCCACCTGCGAGTGTCGTTCGGATAGGCAGCAGGGTGGAACACGGACGCGGACGTGGACACGCCGCTTTAAAAGGGGCGGAGGAGGGGGAGGGGGTGGACGAGTCGACGGGGGAGCCGAATGTAAATTAATTGATAGCCAATCTGGCCGGCGACTCATAGCCTGTTAATTGGCAGCTTATAGATGAGCGAGGCTCGTTAGCGGCGCGTAGTAACGCGGGTGCACACGCGAGTCGTGTGCGTGTGCGTGCGCGGCCGCACGTGGTGTTTTCGGATGTGTTATTTCAGCCGAGCGGGCCGAGCGTACACGACGCAACAAAGCGGGGATAACAACGACGACACAGGTGCAACAACCAACGGCTGTCACGCACGTCGCACACACGAGCCGCGAGCCGATCCTGGATGACAGTTCGGTGAACCGTGATCGCTTTAATGACATAATCCCACCCTCCCTCCCTCCCCCCTGCCCCGTCTCGTGGCCCTCTTTTCTACCGTCGCGCGTCACGCCGCGATCTTTTCCATTCCACCCGATTCCACCAGATCCACCCGAGGCCCCTCGCCGTAATGAAGAGATCACGGATCAGAAATTTTTGCCATGCAGAGTCATCGTTACCAATGACGATTTTTTGACGGTATAGCGTGTCGGTGGATGCGGATCGCGAGGAACGGGCTGCTGGTGCTTCAGAGTCTCTGGGGTACTTTTTATCTTTAATAACGAGGTACTCTTATTTTGAACGATCATAATTGTCGATACTAATAGATTTCTTGTTGTATAAAGTGTTATTTAATTTTCCCAATTCTGAAACAAATGTTAATGCTGCAATGTGATATATAAAGAAATATGTAATTGATTGGTATAAAATTGGTGTGGCATGTAGATGTATGTGACAGGAAAGTACAATTGGAGTGAAATTATTTTCGATTTACATTTGTGTAATATAAAATGATTATACATGTACATGGCGAATGCAATTCAATCTCTATCAACGCCTTTCTACCTACTTTTCTACACTTTAGTTAATGCGTTCTAAAAGAGTATCGACGAGTACGAAGCGTTGCCTGGATTAATGTCACAGAAACGTGTCGAGTTTGATAATTATATAGGATGCATTGCGTTAATACTTGATAATCATTGAGCTGAACATGCCAGCTAGGCTGTTAAACTCTTTGAGTTTCTTCGTTTGGACGACGAGAAAACTACGTGCCAATTAAACATAATAAAAAGAACGACTAAATGAAATGAAAGAATAAAAACCTCCGACGAAACGAGAAACTTTTCCAAATTTCTAGAATACTGATTCTTTGTGAATGAATCACATTGTTACGCAAACAGAGCTGTAACAAACAGTTGATTAAATTGCTCAGTGTTCAAAAATCTATATGATTCACGTAGACGCGTCACCAGTATTTCTCGCAATTTGTCTAAATGAAAAAGCTGTAAATATTTAAATGTGGTAAAAGTAGAGAACGCTGTACCATTCAGCATCTAATTTCTGTACGTTCAACTACGATTGGTAACAGACGACAAACAAATAAATAAACTGCGTCTTTCTTTTGGCAATCCTTAAAACTAATCACTGAAAAGTAATCTCAAATTAGCCTGAAGTATCTCATAATCAATTAAAAACGTCATTACGCATTGACTTGCTGTCAACTTGTTTTTACCGCGAATGATTTGCATTGCCGGTTCATTGCCGCAGTCAGGCTGATTAATTTAAGAAACGAAGCGTGTCGAGAGTGTTCGGCTCGGCCGCAGCGCCGCGAAATCGCGCTGCAAATCCAATTGCTTTCTCGCTCGTTCGCGAGCGGCTATCTTCTTCGTGTTCCGGCAATAAATTCAGCGGAATGGTAAACACAACGGACCGGCGAGTGCATCGAAACCCGAAACCCTAAATCACGGCGTAGATCTGCGAAAAGGTTTAAAGAGAAAACAAAGAAAAAAAAAAACCCCCCGGTTAGAGAACGAAGCAAGGGACTCCACAGAGGCGAAACTCCACTATGCTCGTGATTCTCTCTCTTTCTCTCTCCGTGGAGTGTTTGACTAAATAAACAAATACAGATTAGTTCCACGGGGCCACGGGGACGTAAATCATCGCAAAACTCGTTACACACACTGCATACATACATACATATACATATGGAAACGGTCAGCCGCGATTTGTTGCCCGAGAAACCGACCGCACGGAAGATCCTGAAAATCGAGCAAAACAAACGGAATTATTACCTCCGTGGTGGCTCGCGTTTATTGTTTCGTTTCGAACTGACAGTGTTAACCCTCTCCGTTTAGCGATCCCCTTTGGCCTCGTTTCTTTTGCCCCTCTCCCTCCCTCTCTTGTGCATGCGACGATTGTTCGAATCGTTGCGTAAATTATTGTACTTCTGGGACTGAAAATTATAATATTCTTCTATATGTAGATGTTAAGTACGTTAAGACATAAAATAGATTTCCTATTGCTAATCTGAAATTTCTTGTGGTAACAGTCTTACAAAATCTTTTCATTCTTATTTATGGATATATTTAGTTTAATATTATATATATATATATATATATATATATATATGTTTAGTTCAAATGATTTTGTTTTATATTTAACCTAAGATTTTTAATAATGACTTAATAGTATTTAATATTTCTATATTCTACTCTATAACTTTGTATTCCAATATTCTATAACAAAGCCCGTATCATATTAATTTACTATACTATGTACTAGTTCAATACATATTTAATTAAATAATTTTATTTCATATTTAACTTGATTCTTAATGACAACTTAATACTATCTTTAACATTTTAATATCTCTATATTCTACTCCCTAACTCTATGTTCCAATATTCTATAACAAAACCTATATGAGACTTTCCATATCATATTAGTTTAACATATATTTCATATGATAACAACATATAGTTCAAATGATTTTATTTTACATTCAACCTAATATTTCCAATAGCAACTTCTCTAATATTCTAACATGTCTATATTCTACTCCAACTTTATGTTCCAATATTCTATAACAAAATCTACACGAAACTTTCCTACCGCAAGCCATTAGGTTGTACTAGCCTAGATCAATCTTTTTAACACTTTCTTACATAGAAGAAAAGCTGAAAAATCTTAGAAATGAGAAGGAGCAAGCAGTTCGAGACAGTCAGCGTGTAAGAATCGGTTCATCGTCCAGTTTCGAAGGCAACGACGAGCAACCGAATCTGGCCCGGTGCTCCCGTTCCAGGAAGCGGGTCGGATCATTAATTCTCGAGGTACATTAATTTCCCGTAAGCACGAGGAACGTCAGTGACGGCGAAGCTGGTGACCAGATGGCAGCGGGTTTGTTGCTCATTAGGTCGTCACCGGACCTTCGCACTTCGCTGTTAGACGCGGGTCGCGCCTACATCCGAAATTCGACGATCCCCGAAAACGCGACAACGCACTTACGTCTACGTAAGTAGTCGTCCCATTGAGGAAGTTACAGGAATACCATGACTCTGGAAGACCACCCAGTTCGACTAGGGAGACGATGTTTCGACTGATCGCGTCGGGAATCTGATAATCAGGCCGAGAGGGCGGGCGAAATATGCTGGGACATCATTTATCTTCTGTCCGCTTATTTGGGCGAAACCTCCGAAGCGATAATAGCAACGTGAAAACTTGGTGTTACAGCTTGGTGTCGCGATAACGATGTGAAAAATAGTACACTGATATCTATCAAATATATTATATTTCGAAGAGATTAAATTTGAGAGATCTACTACACAGATATCGCACACTTACTTTTTTGGAATAATATCCCCGTTAATTTTACGAATTTTTCTATAAAATTCAGAAAAGTAGGGTAGATATATACAACGTTTTCTCTAAATAAATTTTTTCTTACCGAATTTTTCCTAACGAAAGATTGCAGACGAACTTTTCTGTGAACCACATGCCCAACGATTTAGATTTAATGACTTTTCAAAAGACATTTCAACGATGAAAAAGAAAAAAACCACAATTTGATCAGAAGCAATCCAAAAGAACCAAGATAACACCTAAATCACCATGTTCAAAATTTCCTCATTAAAAGAGCAACCTAATAATCTTGAAAATATCCGAAAAATTAGCAGTTTCGATCCCACGAAGGACTGGTGACCGCCAACATTGCGAAAGACAGGCGAGCGTTCGATCATGAGGGGAAGATTTCTCGTCATCGAGAGCCCGCGAACAGAGTCCCTGGAAACCGTCTTTGGGGATCATTACGGAGCGGGTCGGTCGATTCTTCTTCGTCTCGGTTTAATTAATTGGCCATAACTCAGGAAAACTGTAAATCTCCGATCTCGCGCGCGCGTACGAGTCCGCCGCGGAAGAATGGCCTCGTAGGTGGCGATTGTCTTCAGGCCCACGCTGCAAACGTCGGCGTGGGTGTGCAGAAATGGCCCGGCACCTCGTTCCTCGGGGGTACCAGCGACTTTTCACGTTCGATTTCGCGCTTGCCCCCGCCGGAATCCACATCTATCGAACATGGTCTGTCAGTCATCTCTCGAACGAGAATCGACAGGAGGGTGTTGGTTAGGCTCGATTGTCTTGACGAGGTTTCACGAGGATTGCAAAACATCCAAGTCCCTTTTGTGTGGAATATGGAATTAGAAAGCTGACATTTGCATGCTGTTATCCTTCGTGTATTTTTGCTTTTCTTTTCTTTTTTTAGATTTTTCAGTGAAGAAGTTACAAGAAGTTTTGTACATAATGATGCTTATACGTAGGAACTGTGATTTCTTTTTATTGAGTTTATTACTGTATTATAATTAAGAGATTGATAAAACAGGGGCTTAATCATTTTGGCTTCTAATATTCTACTTCTGATCAAGCAATTTTACGTTAGTAAATTATTATTATAATAGGAGCAGGAAATTACTTTGTTTCATCTATAAAATACAGACGTCCGAAGATTTTCATGAGTATTCACTACCACTGAATTTCAAATTCTGTAATAAAATATGGATAAAGACAGAAAGAATGAAGCAAACGATTCAAAATTTCTCCACTGTACGTCTTTCATTCCTTTCGCCTAACATTTCCATTTTATTCTCTCTTTTTTTTTTCTTTATTCGTTATCAACCAATTACAAGACCACGTGAAATTCTTTTTCGTGATTCTACCACCCACTCGAGGCTCGGACACGGTGCATAAGAATCTCGTAGGAAGCACGGGGGCTGATAAGAAACAGATCGAATACGATAACACTAGAGTTTGAAGTGTCGTCGGAGGGCGACGATGGATCATCGATCACGGGCCAGCGAATATGAATGGTCACTGCGTACTAGCCGGCGTGGCGTTACTCTCCTACGAAGAAATTTGCAAGAAGGAGACGTGAACAACGCTCGCCAAGAGACCACACGCAGCCCGAGTATTCTCGATTTGACCGGACCCGCGGTGTTCCGGGTTTGAAGTCAGCCAAAGAGATCAAAACTTGCACAAATATAACTTTGGAACTCATCTGTTGTCAGAAGATCTCTCCACGTGCTGTGATCTTCGTATGTGTAATACTATGAAAATTTCAGAATGTCTGGGAAATGGAGAAACGTTTCGACACGAAGACCCTTGGATTATAATTTTTATCAAAACGAAAAGAATTTACGATTATTAACTCTTTACTCTCGGAAATGTTTTTTATATCATCTAATAATCTAGCAATTTATTTACGAAGTAAATAGCAGCATCACTACTATTACAAATAAAACAACACAGCTTTGGAAATAATTACACTCTTAATGTGGTATTTAGCATGAAACTTTGTTGATTATATCTTTCTAACGTGTGATATCACGTTTAAAGATTTAAAGCGATCGTGCAGATTTTCTAGAACAACTGTATATAAGAATTAATAATAAATACAATACTTAGTTTATGTGAATGAGTGTCAACTTGACTGTCTCTGTCTCCGGAAATTTCTTCTTTTGAAATTCTTCTATTCTTCTTAGGTCGTTATTATAACTTCCTTTCTAGGCGTCTTTTCAGATATTATACTATTACATTATTATATCGCATAAAGTCAAACATATATCTACGTTATAATTATATTTATATTATAAAACAAAAAAAGTCCGAGCTCGGATAAAAGATATCCCTCGAAGAGACAGTCGAGTGTAAAGGATTGAACTTAGAATTTTAAGTTCACAATGATTGAAGTTGATTTTTTCAGTAAAATTTTCAACTATTGGAGACTAACTAGAATTTTTGAACACTTCTTCTTTCCTCACTTGGAGAAAAAAAAAAATTCGCAAGAATTTGCGACGAGCTTCGTTATAAGTCCATATTTAAGTGATAATCACTTCAAATGATAAACTGCCGAGCACTGATATTAAAAAGGTTAAACCATTTAGTTTTCTAAAGCCTCGGCTGTCATCTTACAGCACCTTTATACATTATACCACCCTCTGCCCTCAAAAAGAAGACACCGCGAAACACTTCGTCCCGATCATAAGCGGTCTCAGGTGTGCCCGACCATAATGCCTGAAATAAATCGGTAGGAATAGGGACCGAACAAAGTTTCAGACGAGACACGAGCCCACGTCGATGGCAAGCGGATCTCGCGCAGGGAGGGCCTGGCTACGCCACGGGGTTCTTGCTACCCGCCAACTTTACAAACCTCTTTACAGATCGTTATTCGTCCGATCGAGGCCACACATAAATCGGCACCACGGATAAGGTCGAAGGAAAAGACGCGAGGCAACGGATAGCGGGCGTGCGTGCTGTGACTAGAGGAATATATCGTTCATCCGCCCGAAAAACTTATTCCAATCGGCTTAGCCGGGGTCAAGGGCTGTCGTAAAATCGGTGTAGAACACCTGCTGCGTCTTCCTCGATCGGTGACGATTCCCCTGGTGGGAACAGGACGAGGAGAAGTATTCCCTGATCATTCTACTGATTTTGACGATAGTTTTCGAGCTGCTATACCGACAACTATCGCAGATTTCGAATGAGTTACGAGGATTTCGTCTCTGTGGAGGTTCGTGACTAACTGGATATATGACGTTATTCTTTTGCTATTCGGCAGGAATCGCTGCAAGTCACGAAAGCACGTTATTATGAAAAAGTCATGGTGCAGCCATACCACAGTGACACGTGATTATTACGATTGCATTGGTGAAAACAATTCTGCGTACAGAGAAGTTTTGAAATGTCTGACGTTTTGAGTTGTCTTCAACGTGTAACTAGTGATGGAAAAATAGTGGCTTATTAAACACAGGTGTCTTCAAGTATTTAAAACTCGCTGTACGTGCAAACACTGATCATCTATTTCATGACTGACACTTTGCATATTGGCAGATTTAGTTATTCTACTTATGCGAATATTGTATAGAGTTAATGTGCACGATGCTTCCTAGAGCACTATCACATATGTTACATTAGAGTATTTCATTTTAACCAAATAACAGCACGCTGAAAGAAACCTTGTCACAAAATATTCCCCACGCGAGATATTCGTTTGATAATTAAAGTGCGAAAGAAATCTCACAACACGTCGAAAGAAGAGATCGAAGATCATTCTCTAAACGATTAAACTTCATTGCCAATAATTCCGCGAGACCGTTGCAATTACACAAAAAGCTACCTATATTATCAGCGCCGTAAAAATGTATGCAGCTCCGATCAACCATGCAAGAACGTTCAACGAATTATACGAGCAAGCCGTAAGAAAGTGATACGCAAAAACTCAATGGAGAAAAATGACAAAATTTTTGGATGGAGTTAGGACGAAGTGTAAGAAGAGCAGCGGAGAAATGAAAGAGGACGGGGGCGGCGGGTTGCTCAACGTAGGAAGAGAACGCGATGGTACCCGGCATTTTATGAATAATGGTCAAGAAACGTTTCTCGACGCAAGCCGAGTACGATGGGCGTTTCTTCGTTTTTTTTACGGTCTCGCTTTTACGATCCATTCGCTGCCAGACGCTTACAAGCGTCGAGCATCGAGTGCAACCGACACGACATCGATCCGCTTCTGGATTCTAATGATTTCCTGCGATGAAATAATATATTTATTCTAATACCCGACGAAACGGCGTGAGCGCCCTTTCATTAGTACGACACACCTTCTCCGATCGACCCGAACGCCGCTGTTTTTACGTCGCGCCGATTTTCGACGTGCAGCAAGGTCTCGGAGGTTCGTTCGAATCTTGCAATTAGTTTAAGATTCAACTTCGTAAAATTCGGACTCGATTTTTGGACTTGTTGCGTGCTACTATTGGCGAAAGAACGAAAATGTTTAGAGAAAGAACTTTATGTAGCAGGAGATAGTATCAAAATATCAATTATTGCAATTGTGACAATTACATCGAACATTGAAATCTTCGTAGAAAACTATGATCGACAAATGTTAAGTTAGCCAGGAACTAACTGCGCTTTTTTATGTAGAAATGGAAGGCGAATTTTTCGTGAGAAACAGAAATTTTATTAATATATTTAGAAAGAAGAAAGTTCTTGTCTTCTTATCGACAAAAAAAATTCTAAGAAATTTAACAAACTATAGTTTGAAAGCTTCTTCATCACATACATAAGATAATCTTTTATCATCTTGCACAGCGTTTTTTTCCTTTTCGAAAATAGTGCAGTAAAATTTGACTTTCTATTTTGAAATCGACGCCAAGCAAACAATTATTAACGAAATCGTACATTTTTTTTTTTTTTCTAAAACAAGCTTGAACAATCAGATTATGTTATAATTCTAATTTACCATCCATTAAAAGAAGGCACAATTACTTTTCGACCAACCCAATAGATGTTTATTTTGCTAATCGACGAAAGAACATCAATAAAAATTTGAACGCAAGAATGTACAAGAAGGAAGTCTGGCCTATTCTCGACTAGAAAGGAAGTCCGCGTGAAACAAAAAGCGTGAAAGTAACAAAACCACATTCGTCAATGGAACCATTCGTCAGAGTAAGTCGACTCCGCGCCGGATCTCGTTTCACAGGCGACGGTAACACCGAAACTCGTGTTCTCGGGGCTTTTTTTCCACAGCTTGTCGTCTCGTCTGCCAACGACACGCCTGCGTCTTCACGTTGGTAACAATGAAAGTCGACGCCGCGCGCCGGTCTATGTTGCCGCTCGATCGAGGAAACGAATGGCGAAGGAGCACGTGTGCGATCGTTCTGCGTGCTGGCTGCAGCGCTAGGGTTTCACAGAGAGTCGACGATTTTTGCGGTCGGGGATCTCAAAGGTCCCCGAAAAAGGGAGCCGAGTAGAACGGGATGAGTCCTGGCGCCACGTCGTTGCGTGGCTGACACGTGATCCGTCTGCAGGGGTGTGAACCGCGTAAGTTCGTCCACGAGTTCTCTTTCCTGTCTCTCTCTGTCTCGATGGCTCTTTTCCCCCTTGCTTCTCGTCTACTTCTTCTTTTCTTTTTCTTTTCTTATTCTCGCCGTGGTTGCACGGCTAATGACGCGTGAAAAGAAGGAAGATCGGTCCTCTCCGTTATGGAGAGCCATTTTCAAAAGTCCGCTGCGCTATCGAACCATTGAACGTTGAAAACGCTGTAAACGCAACAACAGCCCCGTGATCTGTAATCCTCGGAAAGTTTGGACGACTCGGATTGGCTTACGAAAGTTATCTAACACTTTGGAAAATTTTTACAATTACATTTTAACGCGTCACAGTGCGTTATTACGAAATTTCTTGATGTTTGTTGTTCCGAAATTTAAAATAACGAGAGANAGTTGCACGGCTAATGACGCGTGAAAAGAAGGAAGATCGGTCCTCTCCGTTGTGGAGAGCCATTTTCAAAAGTCCGCTGCGCTATCGAACCATTGAACGTTGAAAACGCTGTAAACGCAACAACAGCCCCGTGATCTGTAATCCTCGGAAAGTTTGGATGACTCGGATTGGCTTACGAAAGTTATCTAACACTTTGGAAAATTTTTACAATTACATTTTAACGCGTCACAGTGCGTTATTACGAAATTTCTTGATGTTTGTTGTTCCGAAATTTAAAATAACGAGAGAAGACTACAAATTTTTATGTAATCACACAAAGCTTGAAATAAAGATTGTAGAGGATGCACATAATAGCGGTGCTTTCTAATATTTATTTATATTTATATTTAGATTATATTTTCTAATAATTAATATTTGACGCGTAAGACAATTCCCTGTTCAGATTCGATTCTTTTAATTACACAAAAGTCTAATGATTAGACGTGACTACAGTTTCTAGACGATCTAGAACACATATTCTGATTTAGCAGTACAAAAAATAATGAACTTGACATTTGAACTCTCAAATCAGTTTGACCAGCAATGATATTGCTGTCGCTACGAAAGAAATATTATAGATCACGTAGAATATTTACGATTGATTCAATCCAATGACGTAATAAATATCGAATATAACGAGTCGAAGTAGGAAAGGAGGAGCAACTAGTGTGTCGATACATTTCGACGGGTAGGAAACGATTATCACCCCCTCAAACGGCTCATTACTTTCACCCTAGCATGCGAGAGAAGCATCGCGTAGCAAATCTCTGTGCGGCAGATTTGACAAGGTACTTTCCGTTGGACAATGCCGCTGTGATCCCCTTCGGCATCACAGTTGATCTTCTATCAATGAACTCCATTCATCTTGTCGACGAACAGATAATAATTCTGTTTCTGGTACACGATACCCCAGGTGTATCGAACTCAGGGGGATGCAACTCGATGGATGTTTATTTCGTGATAATTCACCGTGTATTCATGAAAGGTGAATCCGTCTACCCGTAACGAGTGCTTGGAAATTTTTATAATCTTCTCTTTAAGAAGAAAAATTTATATTTTGTGATGCTTTTTTATTAGAGGCGTCAAATAGAGATTGGTTTCATCTAACAAAAGTTGTAACTCTACTTTGAATATTTCTTAAATATATTTTGAGCACTTAAAGATTCCGCACAAGTACATAGAAATTCTAGTTGTTACACAAAATGAAATTATTAAATTAAAAGTAGAAGAAATTGCGACAAAAAACAACTATTTTCTATAACTCTCGTCCCGAAGTTTCCTTTATTTTTTAAAATAATAATCATCCAAGCTCCATAATTTTTGCAACCGTCATTTACCCTCGTAAGAATCCATAATACAACAAAATCACTCACACGAAGAGTAGAATAAAGTACGTGGAGTAAGAATCACGTAAGGGAAGTGAAAAGAAGAAAAAAGGAAAAAAAAATAAAAGAAAGGAAGAATAAAAAGGAGGAAACTTGAAAAAGAAGAAAGCTGCAGAGACACCACGCGACTGACCATAAATCCCGAGTGTCACGTGGCGTTGAGTTGCAGGTCTCTGAAGGAGCCATTACTTTCGTAGCATCCCCGAGGAGCTCGGCTCCGGCGCAGAGAAAAGGGGGTGGGAAAAATGGCGCAATAAAATCGTCTCTCTGACGTGTACACGGCCCATGTACACATAGAGTGTACACCGGGTGTCCTGCTACGTGTGGATGTATTATGTACAATGCCGGTATTATGTATGTACGTACCGTTTCTCTCGGCTCTGGAAGGAGCCACCGGTTGTAGAGAGGCGGTGAATCAAGGGTGAGAGCGAACGAGCGAGGGAAAGAGAGAGAGAGAGAGAGAGAGTGGAAGGGTAAGACTGGAGGTTGGAAAGAGAGGAATAGGAATCGGGTTCGGGGGTTGGGTTGAACGGAGTTTCGCGTAACGAAGGTAATTTCATTCTTCGTAAGGAAGGTTAGCCTCTATGGAGCGAAGGGTGAGAACTGCCGGTGCCAAGGGGGCGGCAGGGGGTAGAAGCGGAGCAGAAATCTACACAGGAAAAAGGGGTGAGTGGATCTGAAGAGGCAGCGAGGCAGAGGGTAAAACGGGAGAAAGCGACAAGGCCAGAGAGAGCAGGCCGGAAGAGGCGAAGAAGAGAGAGGTGCAGCGAGGACCAGGGGTGGTTGAAAGACAGTGGCGAAGCAGGAGGAGGGGGAGGGAGGAAGTGAAAGAGGAAGGGAGGACGGCGAGAAGGAAGGGGGAGGGACGGCAGAAGGAGAAAAGAGGTTACTCGAAGGGGCGGGGTGCCAGGCTGGCAGGCTGTGTCGAGTTTCTACGGCTAAAAAGAAACTTCCAGAATAACAAACTGCGAGAAAAATGGAAGGGAAAAGCCTTGTGCGAGGGAGGGTGTACGCGAGGCCGTCAATTTCGGCTCGTCGACGATTCGCGAAGGTTTCGTGGGTGG